>PVJN01027745.1:0-27804 GCA_004026805.1 Lasiurus borealis
GAAGAGAGTCCTCTGGGCTGTGGAAGGCGCGATATTTCAAACCCTATTCAGTTAAATTTTTTACTGGTTTCCTTAAATTCACTTGATGGTACCAATTTCAGAAAATAATAAAGGGCCTAGTGGCAATGAACTCGCCAAACCCCAGCCTTAATGTTAAAGCAGAATTTATTAGAAAAATAAATTTTAACTACAGAGGCGCCGTACGCTCTGTGTGTGGATCTTAGGACCGACTGGTCTGGGAAGCAAATAGGTTGCTGAGACCTAAAAAGGCCAAATTTCCAGAATTCAGATGGGGACCTACAGGGTCATTGTTAACATTAAAAATCATCAGCATTTCATCCACTGCGAACTGAGGTTTATACCTGTAAACTTAAATGATGTGTCAGGACCACGTCTCAATCCCTGGCCCCGAGGTACCGCCACCTTCACTTTGAAGATAATAGAGCCTCGTCTGCTCTAATTACAGCCCAGAATTGAAAAAAAATATGGGGGCGTAGAAATATGTTTACTTGACTGATTGGCACAATTGAGGACTAAAAAGTCCTTCAGTGGCATTGAAAAAAGGCCACCAAAGGGCCGCCCACTGGTCTCTACAATAGCCACACTCTTCTTAGACCAAAATACAGTTCTGCTGCCGGCGGCTGTGGCTCAGAGGCTGGGCATTGACCTATGGACCAGGACGTCGGGGTTAGAGTCCCAGTCAAGGCCCAGGCCCGGGTTATGGGCTGGATCCCCAGCAGAGGGCGCAGGAGGCACCAATCTGTGATTCTCTCTCATCATTAAAGTTTCTATCTCCCTCTCTCCCTTCCTCTCTGAAATCAATAAAATATTTAAATACTCATGTATATACATATACTTATTCATTTATTCACACACAGAATTTGCCACATTTCTGTAGTTAATAGAAATATACGCTGAGTGGCCAGATTATTTGATCACCCCATCAGTACTTCATTGGTCACCTTTTGCCTTCAATACTGCGGCGATTCTCCTTGGCACTGACTCCACAAAACACTGAAAGGTGATGCGAGGACTCTTATGCCAGGCCTGATGAACAGCACTGTCCAGTCTGTGAGATGTGATAGTGTGGAACCAGCTGCCTGACAGCTCTTTTAACTTCGTCCCACAAATGCTCAATCGGATTGAGATCCGGTGATGGTGGGGGCCACCTAAGCAAGGGAAAGTCTCTCTCACGTTCTGGAAGCCACTCATGCACAATCCGAGCACCGTGGCCTGGCGCATTGTCTTGTGGGAAGAAGCCGTCTCCATTGGGATTCGCCATCAACGTGATAGGATGAACCTGGTCAGCAACCACACTTAGGTATGTTGTGCTCTTCAGACGTTGTTCCACACGAATTAAAGGGCCCAAATCATGCCAGCAAAACATGCCCCAAACCATAACACGGCCCCACCAGCTTGAAGGGTGGTACTCATGCATGTGGGGTGCATGCTTTCCTGCTGTTTCTGAGAAATCCTCACTCTGCCATCTGCCTAATGCAACTGGAAACGTGATTCATCGGACCACGTGACTTTTTTCCAAAGCTCGACTGTCCCATCCTTGTGGAGACGTTGTATCTTGGTAACTGCAGCCAGTAAAGGAGTTCGAACAGGCCTTCGGCTTCCATATCCCATTCGATGCAGGATCCAGCTGATTTGCCTACAAACGTCAGGTGGTCATAGTAATCTGGCCGCTCAGTGTATATTTCTGTTGTCCGTTTTCAGAGAAATATAAATATAATGAAGAGTGAAGAGCCGGGATTTTTTAATTGAAGGAATACAATAAGCCCATAAGGGAAGATGAGAGCAACGGGGATTTTAGAAAACGGCCGGCATTTCAGCAGAACCCACTGCCCGCTGCCCTGGACAGACCGCCGGCCAGACTCTGGGCGGTGCCGCCTGCCGTCTGTGCCGGAGGGGGCGGCACTGGCACAGTGGTCATCATCCAGAGCCCGTTGCCGTGGGGACGTGAGGAGGAGTCGCCCAGCCTCTCCAGCCCCGGGAAGCTGAGGAGCGAGCCGGCCACCCCTGGCAGTCAGGAGGCCGTGGAACAGCCAGGCAGGACTCCTCCAGAAGACGCGCCATCGTCTCTTAAAGGTTAACGGGACGAGCGCCATCGCTCTTCCGCGTCGCCGTCTGGCACTTGCCGGCATTTATTGACTCGATTAATTATGTTCCTCCCACGGCAACAGAATGAGAGAGCGACCGCCCGAAGCGCAGACGTGGGAAGGAGTCTGTCCTCCTAGAAGGTTCTCCTGTGAAACGGCCCCCCCAGAACGGCGTCTGCAAGGCCCCGGCCCCCGGGAGGTGGCGCTGTGCTCCATACACACCGCCCCACGGCTCCCCGTGCCGCCCGCTCACCTCAGCCCTGACACCACCGCCGTCCTTGCAGACTGGAGGTCTCACACGGCGTGGCCGGCGCTGGACTGGAAATAGGGGGACCCCCCTCAGGTCGGAATCTCCCCACGAGCCTGGCCAGGCACCTGCGCCGTGACGGCCCTCCCCAGTTCCTGGCAGGAAGTGGCTGGCCCAGGGGCTGCCCCTGTGTCCAGCGCCCACACAGGTGTGTCTGCAGCCACAGCGCAGGCTGGGGCACAGGCAGACTCTGGGGCTCACCCCCGCCCCCCCCCTCCCCTCCCACGCATGACGCATCCCTGGAGTCCTGCCGGCTCCTAGAGGAAAAGGCGGTTTCTTCCCAAACCCAGGCAGCCGGGCGCCACGCACGGGGACCCCCTGCGCGGGGCCGCGGGCCTGGAGACAGCGTTGTCATCCACACAGGTGGACGTGAGGTCACACGCTCGGGAGTAAAAGCCCCTGACCTCAGGGGTCACAGGGCTCTGGCAGTGGCTGAGCATTCCTTTATTCTTTGTTAATCCTCCCCCCCCCCCCAGATACTTTGCCACTGATTTTTAGAGGGAGTGGCCGGGGGGGGGGGACACAGAGAGAGAAACCTCAATGTGACAGAGATCTATCGCCTGGCTGCCTCCCCACAGGCCCAACCAGGGCTGGGGATCAAACCTGCAACCGAGGTCCATGCCCTTGGCCTGAATCGAACCCGGGACCCTTCAGTCCGAGGTCCGAAGTGCTGCCCACAGAGCCAGCGGCCAGGGCTGGATGGACGTTTCTGATTACCCGGGTACCTCGGGGATTAGAATCAGGGGGTCACTCATCTGTTTCTCTGTCACCTGCCGGCGTTTTCCCACAGCTTACATTTGCTTCGTGGCGACTTTCTCAACTAGGATTTGAACCCACACAGGATATCAACTTTGGTCATAACCGTCACTGTCATGTTATTCCCGCCAAGGTTTCATGTTTCCCATTAGTGTGCCTCTTCAGACAATGTTTTCCTGGTGATAAACATGTATGTGCTCACTGTCGAAAATTAGCAACATGTGGAAGTCCAGAAAGGCCATCCCCAGCTCCCGGCTCAGGGGTCCAGCTGCGAGTGCAGGTGCCACCCCAGCTCCATCGGCTCTTAGACGACACTGGCTGGCCATCCTGCTGTGACCACATCCGTGTCCCTTAATCTCCCGCCTGTGCCCCTCATGCTTCTCAGGGTCCTCCGGGGCATGGCTTTGTGTGTAATGCCCATCTGCAGTTTTGAAGAGTGAATGCCAATTTAGCTCGTCTGCTATTTTGGAACTTTTTTAAAAAAAAAAATTTTTAATTGATTTCAGAGAGGAAGGGAGAGAGAAAAAGAAACATCAATGAGGAAAGAGATCATGGATCGGCTGCCTCCCACACGCCCCCTGCTGGGCATGGAGCCCACAGCCTGGGCATGTGCCCTGACCGGAATCGACTTGGGACCAACCCTTCAGTAGAGGGCGTGCAGGAGGCAGCCGATCCATAGTTATCTGTCGTCATTGACGTTTCTGTCTCTCTCCCTCTCCCCTCCTCTCTGAAATCAATAAAAATGTATTTTGCAAAAACAAAACACACATGAAATGGAGGGAAGAGTTATCATTTGCAACTCAACCCAGTGTTTCTGGCACGGACTGTGTGGTACCACCGGAGCAAAAGCCTGAGGGTCCCCCTGAATCTGAAATGGAAATGTGTTCCAGGAAAGCGCCTTATGAATGGCCTGGTCCTCCCTCCCCCCTATTGCCCAGGTGAGCAGACAGAGGTCACAGAGTCCCAGCTCTGTTTTCTGCCACCAACCGTGGCGAGAGCACCAAGCCCACCTCCACCTGTTCCCAGATGCCACGCACCTTCCCTCCCTCCACCCCGAGGAGCCCCGGCGGGCAGCAGGCTGTTGGGAACGTAGCCGTCACACCTGCGCTGGCCTCATCGCCCTCTCAGCAGCTGGCCGAGCTCTAGCTGCTGAGCCGAACCTGTTTGGCCGCCGCCAGATCTCACTGGCCTCCGCCTGAGCTCATTAACCCCGAGGCCGGAGTAAACAGGACGCAGCAGTACAGGTGTTTTGCATGGAATGTGGCAGCGTTTCTCTAACGATGGCTGCCGTGGGAGGTATTTCCCTTCACGGTTTGCGGGGTGAGGACACAGGACGCACGGAGCATGGTGTGCGGGTGGTTTCAGCAGGTGGGATCCGGGGACACCTGGGTGCACGCCCTTCCCCAGCAGGAGCCGGGTGACGCTGCGACCAGCATCCGCGTGAACCACCGTCTCTCACTGGTCAGGAAGAGGAGCAGAATGGTTCATTCCTGGCTCAGACACCCTGCCGATGAGGGCAAAACTCTGACTTTAACGCGAATTTCAACTTCTAGGCCAGTAAAAACTGGAGCTTGCCACTTTCACTGTGAAGCATGAACCATTACTGCTTTGGCCTGATATACATATCAGGTTTTTTAATCAGAAGTTGCTTATAAGAATCAGGTTAAAGGAATACTGTAGTTCTGTGTCATTAATTTCAAATGTTCCCAGCTTCAATTCCAGGGTCCCGACTGGCATGCCCAGGCACCCCCTGGAGTTGGACCTCGAAACAGTGAGAGTGCCGAAACCGGTGTGGCTCAGCGGATAGAGCGTTGACCCGAGGACTGAAAGGTCCCAGGTTCATTTCTAGTCAGGGGCATGTATCTTGGTTGCGGACACATCCCCAGTAGGGGGCGTGCAGGAGGCGGCTGATCAATGTCTCTCTCTCATCGATGTTTTCTAACGCTCTATCCCTCTCCCTTCCTCTCTGTAAAAAATCAATAAAAATATATTTAAAAAAAAAAAGAAAGAAACAGTGAGAGTAACCAACTGCGTATATGTGACCCCTATTTATGGTAACACAATGGCCCGTCTCCCATCTCGGTGTTTGCCACTGTCCACCTGTGGCCGTTTCTGGACAAATTGCTTGCTGTTATCAGTGACTGCACACGAGTTCCCAAGTCTAGGCCGTGGCGAATGCATTTCCAGCTAAAAATAGGGGTCATATATATGCAGTTGGTTACTCATGATCGAGAGATGGACAGGACGGAGCAGACTCCCCAACTGAGCTCCCACACTAGTGGCTGGCAGGGTCACAGTGCAGGGAATTAGGGATGGGAAGCAAACTTAGGGATCCCACACCTGCAGGCCTGTCACCCACACTTTGGATGTGAGACATCCAACAAATACTCGGTCTTCTCAAGTTCATTGAAGATCAGTCCTTTGAAGGTGGAGTCTCTGTTGTTGGAGCAGAGTGTCAGTCATGTGACTGAAACCAGCGTTCCAGGGGCACATGTATGTCAGCCTTTCCTCTGACACAGCCCTGAATGAATGACAGAGACACCTACAAAGTTAATTGCAATGGCGGTTGTGCACATAACATATGGATGTTCCTGAACCTTTGATGGAACACAGACCATTCCTTGCCCAGACAAGGCTTCTGATATGATATATACATATATAAAAGCCTAACAGGCTAAGTGTCCCCTGGGAAGTTCTGTTGCTCACTATGACATGTGCTGACCACCAGGGGGCAGCATGGAACAAAGGAAGACCCCAGCCTGCAGCTGGCAGGCACTAAGGACCCTTCCCATGCACTATTTCATGCATTGTTGACTAAAAGGCAAAAGATAAACAATGTAAGTCATATGCAAATGTGTGTGTGTGTGTGTGTGTGTGTGTGTGTGTGTGTGGTATTTTTTTTCCCCCAAACAAATCAGTTCTTAGGTGAAAAACATGCTTTTTTATAAATATTTTTATTGATTTTTAGACAGAGAGGAAGGGATGTTTTTGCACAGGCCCGGGTTGCGGGCTCGATCCCCAGTGTGGACCATGCAGGAGGCAGCTGATCCGTGATCCTCTCTCATCACTGATATTTCTCTCTCCCTCTCCCTTCCTCTCTGAAATCAATTAAAATATATTTTTTTTAAAATGAGCACCTAACTTTGTGAGCCATGGAGAGGCTGTGTAATTCAGATACAGCAAACGTGGCCGACTACTGCAAAACCTTACAGACAGTATCAGCCGGCGGGTCCGCACGGAGGTCGTGTTCTGTTCAGAGCCAGAGAGACTGTGTTGTTACATGATCACCCATCGCTGGGACCATTCGAGATCGTGTTTCCGTCCCGCTGCTTGATTTCTCTCCCTGCGGATAAAGGAAAACCACAGCAGGGTGCAGGGTGTGGGGTGCGGGATGGAGAGGGAAAGGCATCGGCCATTTCACCCTCTGCCTGGGCACACCCAGCACGCGGTCTCCTCAGCAGCGAGGGTTTTACTGGGCGGATTGGTCCCCACTGGTCCCCACTGCGAACTCTGTTCCACGCAGGAATGTCTTTAACACGTTAAGTGCCATGTCAGTCACCGGTGACTGACACTATACTTTCCATCCGGACCAGCCAGTCACTGGTGCCACCAGCATATCAGTGAAATCAGATACCACGGGCTCAATGAAGGGAAAATCAAAACAGGCCTGGCGCTTACCGTGTTCATGAACGTGTGTGTGTCTGAGACACACGTGCTCGGTAGGAGGACGTGCCTTGGTTCCGCTGAATGATGAGCAGAATCAGGTCCAGAAGCTCGTGGTCCAGGCACGAGGCCTCGCCGGTGCACGGACACGGTCTCAGGCCCTGCGGGGCGTGCGGATGGCATCCGTGTCCATGTCCTCGCCCTTCCTCTTGCAGGGCTCACTCACCGAGTGTGTGTGCCTTCCTCACAGAAACTGCCGAGCTTTGGGCCTTACCTGGAGCAACGCAAGAAGATCATCGCGGAGAGCAAGCTGAAGCTGAAGGCAGAGGCCGAAGCCGCTCAGCCCCTCCAGAGACAGCGTTTTACGCCCAAAGCGCCCATTCCCGCCGTCAAGGTAAGGAAGCCACACGTCTGTTTTGCTGTGTCAGTGAACCATGTCCTTCCCGTGTCTCCTTACTGTCCCAGTGTGTCACCTCCACCTGCAGGTTCCGCACGGAGCCCAAGGATCGTGGGACCTAGACAAAGCTATTTGTCGTTCCTCCCAAACCCTTTCTCCCCGCCCCCCAAACCTGTGTGTCCATGAGGATCCCCACCGCCCTCCTTCCTGAGCCAGGAGTGAAACTTCCTGAATTCCACCCTCTTCCGGAAACCCGCGGGTGGCTCAGGGGCTGAGCATGGATCTGTGACCCAGGAGGTCACAGTTCGATTCCTGGTCAGGCCACAGGCCCGGGTTGTGGGCTCCATCCCAGTAGGGGGCGTGCAGGAGGCAGCCAATCCATGATTCTCACTCATCATTGATGTTTCTATTTCTCTCCCTCTCCCTTCCTCTCAGAAATGAATAAAAATAAACTTTAAGACTTTTAGGTGTAGTACATTCCCTCTGTTGCTTTTCAATACTTTTAAATCCTCCAAAATCCGAAATGAAGGGGAAAAGGGGGGGACCCAGCACCCCAGAAGCACAGAGGGGGCGGCCTGCCTGGTGGCCGCAGAGTGCACTGGCCACATGTGCTGCTCAGCGACATGGATGTGCTGTGTCTCCAGAGGACCGCACTGTGAGCTGCTGTGGGCCTGTCTGGCGTGAGCCCATCACAGCCCCCGGCCGCTGAGGGTGCTGGCCGTGGGCCCGCGCTGACTCGTGTCTGTGCTGCAGGACGTCATCGGGAGGACCCTGCAGTACCTGGGCACCTTTGGGGACCTGAGCACCCAGGAGCAGGTGGTGGCCCTGATCGACGAAGACATGTGCATCAACTGCGGCAAGTGCTACCTGACCTGCAACGACTCCGGCTACCAGGTGAGCTGCCCACCCGCCCACCCGCAGGGTGGAGCATCGACCTGTGAACCGGGGGCCACAGGGGCCACGGTTCCATTCCCCATCAGGCACAGCCCGGGTCGTGGGCTCGATCCCGTGTGGGGTGAACAGTCTGAGTTGGGGGAAAGAAGAGGGTCATCAGAGCCCCTCTTGGATGTGTCTCTCTCCCCCTCCCTTCCTCTGAAATCAGTAAAAATTACCCGGTTTCCTCAAATCCTGGCCCGGTTCCCAGCGGAGGCCTCCCCGGTCCTCACAGCTGAGCAGTGACGCTGAGGCCTGGCAGCCAGGTGGCCCGGGCCCTGGCCCAGCGCTTCCTCCCCTGTGGATGCCCTCCCTCTGCCGGGGCACCCCAAACCTCCAGCCCCCAACCCGGCTCCTGCGCTCACCCTTCCCTCCTGTTGTCTTCTGAAAACTGCACCCGGAATTCTAAACCCAAACAGTGACTCCCGTCTCCCGGGGCAGCAGACCCCGTCGGGGCGTCGGACAGCAGAAGGCTGAGCCCTGCTCCCCCAGAGCACAGCCGTGTGGCCACACGACACGGGAAACCCGCTGAGGGAGGTTGAACATTCCGTCTCTAACATGAGACGCTCTCTGCTCGGTGCCTTGCTCCCTCTTCTCCCCGCCTCGCCCCTCCTCGCAGGCAGCACAACTGTTGCCATGGCTGCATCAGCCTGGCCTTGGCTGGCTGCAGGGCAGAGGGGGGGGGGCGGAGGGAGGAGGGCCCCTCACCTGGATGGGGCGCTGTGACGGTGATGGTCTCTCTCTCTGTTCGCAGGCCATCCAGTTTGACCCCGAGACCCACCTGCCCAGCGTGCGGGACGCCTGCACAGGCTGCACCCTGTGCCTCAGCGTCTGCCCCATCATCGACTGCATCCGCATGGTTGCCAGGACAACCCCGTACGTGCCGAAGCGAGGCCTGCCCCTGGCCGTGTAGCCGGGGTGCTAAGGTGATTGGCGGGGCCTCTGTGACCCCCGGGGCCACCCCGCATGCCCATCTCTCTCTGTGCGGGGGTTTGGTCCAGCCTTCCAACAGGAAAGCAGACACGTCATTTCTAGATAAGCACTGATCTCTGAGCGAAAATTACATGTAATTTAAAAAGAAGGAAAGAATCAGCCTGCTATAGGGGCATCCAGTGAACTGTCCCCGGTAATTCTGCTCCAAATTCTTGCTAATCAGGAGGTGGTGGTCACCCCACAGCCGCTCATGTCTGCTCGAGACGATGCGGCCGCTTCCAAACTGCCAGGCTGTGCTCCGTGCCTGCCAATCAGGAGCGAAATTAAGGATTTGAGGACAGAGTCTGATTTAACACCTAAGAAGTTTCCAAGGAAACATTTCATAATTAAAAATTAACTCAATTTTAACCCTGTGTCTAAGCACACATAATTAGCTCCAGAAAGCACAGATGAAGGAAGTCAAGTAAATTCCTTTCAGTGACAGGAAAAAGCTGCCCAAGGCCGTTCGCCCAGCTCTGCGAGGGCCCCCCAGCGGGATCGCTTCCCTGGGGGCTCGGCCGGGCCTGGAGGATTCAAATGCTTCCCTCACTCCGCCATTCACTGCCAGGCCTGACAGTCACCAGTGAATGCACAGCACTTCCTTCTTTAAACACTTAAACTACGTCCCCAACAAAACACGCGTTGGGATGGCGCTCTGGGGACGCCCCCCACCCCCCCGGCCCGATTTCCTGATCCCCTTCCACAGAGCACCCACCGGGCACAGCGCGGTCCTCGGCTCAGGGTCCGGCGGGAGGGGCAGGGTTGGCGAGCTGTGTTCAGGGAGCTAAGACCTTCAGCTGCTTGTTCGTGTTCAGACTGAACCTCAGAAATCATGCAATCAAAGAAAGAAATCTATTTTTCTAGAATCGCCACACTATATTTTTGCATTTCTCTATTTTCATAATCAGCCAACAGCACCGCAGGACGCGTGCACCTCTGAGTCGCAGCCTGTTCCATAGGGTTTCGAACGTAGGAAGTCGCTAGGAAGGACACGTGGGTGTTTCTGTGACAAACTCGGGGTCTCAGCACATACCATGTCTAATGCTGCACACTTTAGGAATGAGCATGTGACTCAGAGTCTGTGTGATCGCAAACCATCCAATAAAATGTCTCTGTGCACGTGGCCTCTGCTGCCTCCTTTGCCTGCGAACCGGGGAGATGCTGAGGTGGAGTCATTCTGGCCGATTCCACAGGAAACTCCTCCTCCCTCTGCCCCCTCTCCCCCCGTGTGCACTGAGATCTGGGTCACACAGTGCCGGGCAGGCTCCCTGCGATGGCTCAGAGACAGAGTCACCGGGAGGGCAGCCACCACCCACCGTCCCCACGAGAAACACCGCGTCACTTCCCGTCGCTGCGGCGATGGCCGGGGCACGTCACCCGCTGGTCCCGTGGGGGCAGCTCACCTTTGGGACTTGGTTCCATGAACAATGAGCTCGAGTTCTCCAGCAAAGAGGCCGTGTGCCAGGGCCACGTGGATGCCCACCCACTTTGCCCTCCCTCGGCGGGAGGGACCACTGGACTCGGGGCTCATCGGCCCTTTGGGAGTTTTATGAGGAGACACCGGGCACAGGTGCACGTCCTCTTCAGTGCGCGACGGCAGCAGAAATCCCCTCATCCAAACGGAGGGGGTCCCTGGTCCCCACAGCGCACCCCCTGAGAAAGAGGGGCGCAGGGCTTCATCCCCTTGGGAATGGCTGGGGGAGCTGCAGGGCCTGTGCTCACCCCGTCTCCTGATCCCACGCCCATGTCCTCACACACGTGTCATGTCAGTGCCTACTTCCTGCTCTGTGCTAAGAAGGCTTTCTTATCCGTGTTGTTGTAGGGCACGTAGTTGAACTTGGCACAGGTGGCTGGCAGAGACTCAGACTAGAGGGAGAAGGAACCCGAGTCCTCAGAGAGACCACCCCGGGCCCTGGCCCGCGCGCTCGTGGCTCCCGCAGGCTCCAGGAAGACGTAGGACCAGCCCAGCGTCCGGTTAGTGAGCGTTTCCCTTGTCTACGACGCTGCGCTCCGTGTTGTACGTGAGGGCAGTCCGTGTTCCATGTCAGCGTGGCCGGCCCCGGGGCCAGGTTACTTGAGCACGCATGGTTCTAGATGTTTCTCTGAGGGAGGTTGGGGTGAGCTGGACAATGAAGTTGGTAAACTCAGGGTGAAGCAGAATTCCCTCCTGCTAAGGCAGCTCAACCTGTGGGTCGAGACCCCTTTGGGGGTGGAACGACCCTTTCACAGGGGTCATCTAAGAGCATCGGAAAATGCAGATATTTATGTCACGATCCATAACAGTAGCGAAATTTCATGGTTGGGAGTCACCACCCCATGAGGAACTGTATGCAAGGGCCGCGGCCTTAGGAAGGTTGAGAACCACTATGCTAAGGGGAGGTCAGCCGTTTGCTCTAGTTAGGCCTTCACCTGATTGGACGAGGCCCACCCACCCACACAAGCTCCACTCCGGCTCCCAACCTTACACAGCTTTTATTCTAACGCTGAAAAGCAGGTCACTTATTAAAAAGAAGCTTGGGTTTTAACAGTGAGGACTCTGAAAGATGTTAAGTGAGGTGGCAGTTAGATCTGTGTTTGAGAACGGCGACTGCGACGTGTGGAGGGGCAGTGGGTGGGGACCCGTGGGGTGATCTCGGGTGATGCTGGGGAGACACTTGAGTCTGGGCTACTCCCACAGGGAAGGAGGAGGTGGACGGAGGAGGGCGGGGCGAGAGCCACAGAGCCCCTCCCGGGGCCGGAGCAGGTGTCGGGGCGGCCCATGGATGGAGACGATGGAGCAGGGTCGTGACCGGAGTCAGAAACCACCTGCTGCCTGGGCCGGGAGCCGGCGGCCCATGGACACCTTTCCCTCCACCAGCGACGGCCTGGGAACCGCGGGCCACTCGTGGGCATCCCGGCTCCTGTCTCCAGTGCGATGGTTGGCGCTTGGGGCGCGGGCAATGTCGTTCTCTCCTGGCGGCCGCACGGGCTCACTGCCGGGCCCGTTCTGTGCTGGCAGCTTCCACTCGGGGTGGCGTGCTGTCTGCAGGACAGGTGTCCCCACAGGGGCTCCGTGAGGCCCGCAGAGGGGAGCTCCGTCCCTCAGCTGCGTGATGGGCAAGCAGCCTTTCCTGTCGCCGCCTCCAGCGCTCTGTCGGGCGGATTAGCTGGGAGGACCTGGTGTGGAAGCTCGGGTGCTCTGAACACGCGTCGCTTCCATTGTGCCCGGGAAACGCGCTTTCGCACGGGAGACCTTACATGGGGCCTATGGAGCGACCTTTAGCTCTCCGGCCCAGCTGTTTTGTCGCCATGACAACAGCATCAGCCGTTTCCCGAGCATCCCCGAGGACCGGCGGGCTTGGAGGCACGTCTGCTTGGAGCGTGGCCACCGTTCACAGTTTTAGTCTCTGGGCGGTTTGTGTGCTTCTCAACACCGCATGCCCCCTCCTCCAAACCCCTCCCCCAATATCTTGCTCCATGGCTCTCCACCTGCCGAGGGCCACGCCCTCTGACCTTTACACCGAACTTCCGCTGGGTGCTTTGGCTGCTTTCCTGAGCCCCCTGTGTGGGACACTGGCCTCAGACCTGCGGGGAGAGCTGCGGGGAGGGAGGTGAGCACAGAGGGAAACAGTCGCCCTGACGAGGAACGTCGCTGGTTGGTCGCTTGCTTCCGGGGGTTCCATCACGAACGGATGTTCCTAAATCCTGACGTGGAAGCCACATCCAAACGGGGAGCCTGGGGGTGCTGCTCCGAGAGCGGGGGTGACGGCGATCGTGCTGAAGGGCAGGACCAGCCAGGACGGGGAGCGGCCTGTTTAGGGAGGTGCAGCCCATCCCCCAAGGCCAGGGGAGGCATGCCCGTGGCCCCCCAGCCTCTCTCCTGGAAGATAGACAGGCTGCTGCCCGCTGAGCCCCTCCGGACATTCCAAGCAGAGGCCGAGGCAGACCTGCTGTTGGATCCAGGAGGTGAGGCTCCCGGGGGGGCCTGGCTCCGGGCGGGGAGCTGAGGCGGCACAGAGCCCCTGCCAGGGCTGTGGTTCTGATTCTCCGTGTTTGGACGGCACCAGGTCAGGCCGCCACGCCAACTGCTGACAGCGCGTGGCCTCCTCCCTAGCCAGACGGCCGCTGTGTGGGGGAGGGAGACGGGAGAGGCCGGGAGACTCCCCACCACCGGGCAGGGACCACAGACAGCAGAGTGCTTGGTCAGAGAATGAGGAGTCACGGGAAGGGGAAGGGGGAGTGTCCGGTGTTGCCATGTGACGTCTCGGTGCAAGCACAGGGCGCGCATCCATTCAGAACCAGACGTGCATCCGCTGGTGCGGGACACGTCTCCACCCGGTGCCTCGTCTCCACACGCGACGGCAGCCTCTCAGCCACAGCAACCGGGGCAGGGCTTCTTGCCAATCTGCCCAGAGTCTCCTCCACTCAGGATGCCCAGGGCAGGAGAGCCCTCGGGGTGAAGGACGAAAAGAGAGGAGACAGTCCGCACCCCACACGTGCCGCTGGCCCCAAAAACCAGCTTCACGTCCCATCGCCCTACGATGTTCGCCGTTTCAGCAACGTGCCCGTCACGGCTACTCAAGTGCTTGCCACCTCACACGACTGAAGACAAAGACTGGCCTCTGAAATGTGTGCTGGGCACAGGCCTTGTTTACAAACTGCTCCCGAAATCAAATCGCGCCACCCTGAGAGAGGATGCCTCTCTCTGCCCCCCACGGGCTGTCTGCTGGGGGTGGCCCATCATCAGATCTCAAGGGTTTAGCATCCACCTCCCCAGATCAATGTGAAACGCATCATCCCTCGGATTGAGACGGCTGTGAGTTAGAATTGCAGGACACGGGAAGAGCTGTACCAGGACATGAAGGCACGCCCACAGGGGGCTGTACCGTCCACCTTCAACACAATTAACCGCGCGTGGCGGGTAACACGCGGCTTCGATGCGCGATGATGGTGCACAGTGCGCTGTGAGGGGCCGGATGGATCAGGCGCGGGAAGGCCAGCGGCACCAGTTGCGCCCAGAGCTTTGGGGTAACATTTTCACGGAGCATCAGTGAGCCACAGCCCCGGTTTGTTTGTTCTTCTCTTCAAGTTTATGAAACTTGCAACGACATTTTTCACAGGAAATTACTGTCCCCGGGGACATAAAGGGTTTTCTGTGAAGGGTGCCACGCTGTTGTCTGTGGCTGCGGACACGCGAACGAGCGGAGGGCGGTTTAATAAAGCAGACGCGGTTCCGATTGGACACGCGGCGGAACTTATGGACGGTCCTGGTGATAAGGAAAAGGCGGGGGGACCTTTCCAATAACTTCTCCGCGATAACGGCCCCAAAATACCCGCGAGATGGAAGGCGGCGGCGGCTGGTTATCGCTGATATTCAGCGTCGAGGGCTAGACGGGGAAATGAATATTCGTCTCATCCGCTTTGTACCGCTTGGTCCACGGTGACCCACAAAGCGCTCCCGTCACACCTGTGACTCAGCCAACAGGGCAGACGGGGCGCTCCGGCTCCTCCGGGCTGGGCTTTGGAAACAGGCACCTCCTGCTCCTTGTAGACCCAGCGAGAAGGGGGCGCAAACCCCACTGTCCTTCCCTCTGGACAACGTCTCCTGCTGGAGAAATTAAAAAGACGGCCAACACCATGCCAGCGTGGCTCTGTGGGGCAGCATCGACCTGTGAACCCTGAGGTTCAGTTCCCCGGTCAGGGCACAGGCCAGGTCTCAGGCTCCATCCCCAGGGTGGGGCGTGCAGGAGGCAGCCAATCCATGACCTCTCTCATCATGGATGTCTCTCTCTCCCCCCCTCACCCTTTCTCTCTAAAGTCAAATCACACACACACACACACACATAACACACACACACACACATACTAAGTGGCCAGATTATTTGGCCACCCCATCAGTACTTCCTGGGCCACCTTTTACCTTCAGTACTGCGGCGATTCTCCTTGGAATTGACTCCACAAGATGCAGAAAGGTGATGCGAGGACTCTGACGCCATGCCTGATGGACAGCACTGTCAGTTCTGTGCGATTAGATGGTGGTGGGACCAGCTGCCTGATGGCTCTTTTAACTTCGCCCCACAAATGCTCCGTTGGATGTAGATCTGGTGATGGTGGGGGCCACCCAAGCCAGGGAAAGTCTCCCTCACGCTCTGGAAGCCACTCCTGCACAACACGAGCACCGTGGCAGGGCGCATTGTCTTGTGGGAAGAAGTCGTCTCCATTGGGATACGCCATCAACGTGATAGATGAACTTGATCAGCAACGACACTTAGGTATGTTGTGCTCTTCAGACGTTGTTCCACATGAATTAAAGGGCCCAGATCATGCCAGCAAAACATGTCCCAGACCATAACACTGCTTGAAGGGTAGTACTCATGCATGTGGGGTGTATGCTTTCATGCTGTTTCGCGAAATCCTCACTCTGCCATCTGCATGATGCAATTGAAAACGTGATTCTTCGGACCACGTGACTTTTTTCCAAAGCTCGACTGTCCCATCGTTGTGTTCCTGTGTGGATTGGAGACGTTGTATCTTGGTAAATGCAGACAGCAAAGGTGTTTGAACAGGCCTTTGGCTTCCATATCCCATACGATGCAGCATACAGCTATTTTGCCTTCAAACATCAGATGGTCATAATAATCTGGCCACTCAGTGTATATATACACGCAAGAGGCCTGGTGCACGAAATTTATCCTCAGGCGGTGAGGGGTGTTCTCTCATCCTGGCTTTTACACGCTTGTAATCCGGGACCCCTCAGACATGCCTGTCGCAATCCAGGAATGCTGGCTTCTAACCACTTGCCTGCCTGCCTGCCTGCCTGATCACCCTTAACTGCCTCTGACTCAGCCCCTGCCACAAGGCTTCTTTCAAAAGGCTGTCCAGAATGACGTCCAGAAAGCTGTTCAGTTGTACAGTCTAATTACCATATTGTGTTTTTATTATTATAGATATCTACACAAATAAAACAGAAAGATGCAAATTGACCATACCTTTACGGTGCCCACCAGCCAATCAGAAGAGAGTATGCAAATTAGTCCAAACAAAGCTGGTGAGCTAATTTGCACTCACAGGCGCCAAGCAGCAGGATGCTTGCATCATCACCATGGCGACAATGCAGACATTCTGCACTGCTCCAGTCGCTCTGAGCCTTTGGACAACTTGGGAAGGCAGGAAGCCGGCTTCAGGCCAGAGCAAAGGTAGTACCGGCAGCCAAGGGAAGGAAAACTCGTTCCCCCGGGCCTCTGGTTCATATATGAGAGAAGAGACCCACGTCAGAGGAAAGCACACCCAGAGAGAGGAGGGTGAAGCCCGTGCTGAGAGGGGGCGTGTCTCGGGCCCTGGAAGAGCAGGGGCCTCAGAGGAGAGGAGGCCCAGCCCAGGTCCGGCTGCTGGCGAGAGGCTCGGCCCCTCAGCCTCCCAGCCCTGCACACCCACTGCCTTCCCGAGCGCACATCCACACCCTCATCTGCAGGGAAGGTGCCCACGACCCCATGTGGGGGTTTGTGAATAACTGACCGGGCTGGGGAGGTTCCCTCATACTGGGCAGTGGCAGGCGGTGGGGAGGGGGTGAAGAGAATGTGTAACCTCATAACAGGCAGTGGCAGGCGGTGGGGAGGGGGAGGGGAGAATGTGTAACCTTCTCGAGCAGAGCAGGTCTTATGAACAAAACACAAGCTCCGCATTAAACTCGGAGGCATTGCCTTCTGGAAGGTCCGTGCATCAAGGGCCAGCGGGAGTGTGGGGCACAGTTTGCGGGTGCCCTCCTGCCCACGCTCATGAAGAACGGGGCACCCACTGCACCCCTCGCTCGCGCAAAGTCTTGCCCGCACAGCCAGTGCCTGTCTTTCCACGGCGGGAACCGCTGCACAGCGGTCGGGGTGCGAGCCCGGCCGGCCAGGGGCAGCCCCGCCTCTCCAGGCGCCTTCATGGGTTTTTCATTGTGTGTTTTTGTGTTTGTTTTTTTCTGAAACGGGGACAAGCTACTGTCCGCACCCTCTCCAAGTCCCCTCTCCCTGCGACCGGTCTGCTCCCAGCCGTCGCGATCCGGCAGACTCTGCCAGTTGCTTTCCTTCTTGACATTTCATTTTTAATTAAAAGTGACATTTTAATTAAAAGGAAACACATGTAGAGTAAACAGAGGCGCCCGCCAGCCGCCGGGAGCCACGCCGTCCTGTTGGCCCCTCTGGCTCCAGAGGGGGTGCGCACGTGCTCCCCAAGCACGTTCTTTGTAAAAGCTCGTTTGTGCTGATCTCAGAGAGGAAGGGAGGGAGAGAGAAACATCAGTGGTTGTGGGAACCTCTTTCCACGTCCCGCGTGGTTCAGGGTTCGGGTTCTGAAGGAGGCCGCACGCAAACGAAATGAGAGACTAGAAAACATTAATTTGGTGATACTGGGGCGGCAGGAGGGAGCCTTCCTCTAGAGCAGTGGTTCTCAACCTTCCTAAGGCCGCGACCCTGGCCTACAGTTCTTCATGTGGTGGTGACCCCCAACCATGAAATGTTGCTACTGTTATGCATCGTGATGTAAATATCTGCATTTTCCAATGGTCTTAGGCGACCCCTGTGAAAGGGTCATTCGACCCCCAAAGGGGTCGAGACCCACAGGTTGAGAACTGCTGCTCTAGTGGAAAGGACTACCTCCTTCCTTTGGCCTGGCCATCCCTTTTATTCAGGTTTGGGAAGCAGGCATTCCAGGAACGGGCAGATTATCTTCTCAGTCAGGATTTACATGATTATTTCATGGGAAAGTTCATTGTCTCCATTAGAGAGGGGGGGTGGCTGGCTTTGACCTTTCAGAGCTTCAAGGTTGACCAGCCTTCCAGGTTCCTTGTCCACTTTCTATTAGTGAGACCATGATTGGTTTCCGGCAAGTGGTGGGAAGAGGATCCTGGACCAGCTGCCTCCTGCACGCCCCCTGCTGGAGATCGAGCCCCCAACCCAGACACGTTCCCTGACCTCCTGGTTCATAGGGCAATGCTCAACCACTGAGCCACGCTGGCCGAGGGCACATTCTGAAAGAAAGAGCATTTTAAAAAGCTGGCATAGAACTGACATCCGCCACAGCTGAGGGGCAGGGAGGAACCGGGGCTCCTAGCCATGGCGGAGGGGGCATTCAGGATTGGGGAGAGCAGAGTTTCAAAACCACCCCTGTGGTGCGAACCCCGTCCTGCCACTCCCGTGTCTACAGATGGCCGGCTTGGCAGCCAGCAGTGTTAGGGGAAAGGGACAGCTGGCGGGAGGTGAGCGCACCTGCCCGCCGTGTGCCGCGCCCAGACAGGAACTGTAAAAGGCGGGGGAAAGGGCGGCCCCGTTCTCCAGGTGCAGCTGGGTGCAGAGGCGTGGGTTGGGGGGCCGAGGAGCACACCGCTGTCCCCGCCAACCCGAGGGGAATAACCCGCTCACTGTGCCCTCCGTCCGTGCGAGCGGAGCTTCCGGGGTTTCCGTGGGGCCGGCTGGGGGAGAACTGCCAGCCACAGGCGTGACCCTCGGGTAAAGAAGCACACACGCCGGGCGTGTCAGGTACACGGTCCGCTCCGCTCAGGCAGCCCAGGCGGCCACAGGAAGGAGTGGAAAACCCGCCCGGGAGGCACCGGTCGTCCTCGGTCACAGCCAGCAGCCGAGTCCCACTCACCGGCCACACGCCCTCCCGATCAGTGAAGGTCACCAACCTTAACGAGCGTCTCGTTGATGGAAAGGAGGCTCTGTCCCTGCCCTGATAAGAACAGCGGTGTGTCCCCTGAGAGAAGAGCAGCCTCCGCTCCTCCTGGGGAGTCCTGGGAACCGGCACGTGAGGCGTCACACGTTAATGAGAAGGGGGCCTAGCGCGTGGGCTAGCGGTGCTGTCTGCACGACGTGGGCCCAGATGGGGAGACGTTCATGATTGGCTCTTCTACAAAAACGCACCCGGGCCCTCACCAGTGTGGCTCAGTGGATAGAGCGTCAACCTGGGGACTGAAGGGACCCAGGCTCAGTTCCAGTCAACGGCACAGGCCTGGGTTGTGGGCTCCATCCCCAGTGCGGGGCGTGCAGGAGACAGCTAGTCAGTGATTCTCTCCTCATTGATGTTTCTGCCTCTCTCCCCTCTCCCTTCCTCTCTGAAATCAATAAGAATATACTTTTGAAAACATAACACGGTACTGTCGGCCTCATCCAGGCCTCCGTAGAAGGAAATACCAATGGACTCCGCGGCCTTGTCTTCCGTAGCCCTCGCCAGGCGTGAGGTGAGCATTACTTTGCACAATCTG
Source organism: Lasiurus borealis (assembly GCA_004026805.1). Taxonomy (NCBI): domain Eukaryota; kingdom Metazoa; phylum Chordata; class Mammalia; order Chiroptera; family Vespertilionidae; genus Lasiurus; species Lasiurus borealis. Next base: position 19,356 of record PVJN01027745.1, read on the forward strand.
AGGGGTTTAGGACGGAAGCTGGGGGGCCAGCGTCCCTCAGGGCCAGGCGCAGGCAGGATTTGAGTTGAGGTCTGAAGACACAGTCTGTGCTCCCCTGCAAGGAAGTTTACGCACTTCAAGATCAAAAGCAAGCACCTGTCCCATGTACGTGTGAGCATGAGTGAGCGTGGAAAGGCTTGTGCCTGCCGATTCCACCGCGGAAACTCCAGCACCGGTCACAGCCAGTGGAGCGGGCCCGGCAGTTAGCACCCATAAGCAGAGTGGGAGAACGAGAGGAAGCCGGCGGCCTCAGCACCACGGCCCGGCGTGAACGTGAGGCTACACCGGAGGCAGGAGGCGAAGGGGGCGGGCGGGGCGGTGTGAGTGCGCCCAGAGCAGGAGGAAGGTGAGGAGGTGGTGCCCACAGCTCCTGTTCAAAGTAATTCCGAAGGAAGTAACGTATCTCCAGAGCGAGACCATTGTTTTCTAGATCTCCTGTGGGTGAACGTGGTGTTCCTCTGGGGAGCTCTGGGCAGGAACCTTTTAACTCAATCGAGTCCCCACTTTACATTGTGTTTCTTAGGGCCAGACACGTGGTGTGTGTGTGTGTGGTGTGTGTGTGTGTGTGTGTATCTGTGTGTGTGTGTGTGGTGTGGGTGCAGGGGGTGTGTGTGGTGTGTGTGTGTGTTGTGTGTGTGGTTGTGTGTGTGTGTGTGTGTGTGGTGTGTGTGGTGTGTGTGTGTGTATGTGATATGTGTGTGTGTGGTGTGTGTGTAGAGCAGAGCTGGTGAGAGCCTGCTGGGTAGACTGGAACTCAGAGAAGCCTCTCTCCTGCCTTCTCTCCGCGGAGGCCTGTCTGCTTTCTGGTGGCCCCAAGTGACAGCACGTGCCGCCACTCCGTCTCTCATCAGATCCGAGCAATTCCGTCTCATTTTTAAAAACCGGATGGCGTTTCCTCCATAGGTCCTGCGCTTCCCACGAGGAGGGGACTCTGGGGTCTCGGCCGTCCCGCGGGAGAGGGCTCCCTCCTAACGGTCCAGGCCCTGCCCGTTTGCTTTCCGGAGCTCGCCGGCCGCACGGGGGCGGCTGCGTTACTCTCTGATTTCTCACCTGCCCTGCGCGCCTCCCGTGTAGACGAGGACGTGGCTTCAGAGGAATTATCTCCCGCTTTTAATAGATCACACACTGAGTCTCAGGCTCCAAATTCAACAGGAAATCAAGCTAATTGTTCACTTCTTCCAGGTGCCCCTGCAGGGCGGCGTCCTAGCGGGAAGCCGGTCATTAAGTGGGAGGAAAAGCATTTCTTGCTCACGTTCCGGTTGGAAAGGGTTTGTTTTTCCTCAGTGCATGAGCTCATGACCCCGCAGCCTTTTACACAAAAGCAAAATGCCCCCTCCGTCCCCCGATCCCACCCTGTTTTGAGGTTGATTTTCAAAGCAGGACACAAGTTATTAAGTGGAAGTATTCCCAACCAGATCAGACTCTTCCCACCCCGTGAGTCAAGTTCTCCTCCATCCGTTGGGCTAACCCTCCCCTGGAAACATGACCCGGGCACATGCAATACAGACAGCTCTGTGACACGGATGTCTTCCCAGCAGACAAGCGCATCCTTCATTACGTTCCTCTGCTGTGTCTTTCATCCGTGAGCTCATCTACCCTGAGTCTCAGCACTGTCCATGAGTTTCCCTCCCCAAACAAGAAAAAGGGTGCTCACCCCAAACTCCGGATTCAGTTAACGCCCTTTATCTCCTGTGTTTAAGAGCATTTCACCCCAAAACATGATCATAGTCAGTCTCTCCAAATAGGAGTATCCTGGCCCAGCCAGGTATGGCTCAGTAGTTGAATGTCCACCTATGAACCAGGAGGTCAGGGTTCCATTCCTGGTCAGGGCACAGGCCCGGGTTGCCGGCTGGATCCCCAGTGTGGGACATGCAGGAGGCAGCCCGTCTATGGTTCTCTCTCATCATGGATGTTTCTCTCTCTCTTCCTTCCTCTCTGAAATAATACATGTAGATGCAATCTTTTTTAAAAAATTTATATTTTATTGATTTTTTTTTTACAGAGAGGAAGGGAGAGGGATAGAGAGTTAGAAACATCGATGAGAGAGAGACACCGATCAGCTGCCTCCTGCACCCCCCTGACTGGGGATGTGCCCGAAACCAAGATACATGCCCTTGACCAGAATTGAATATAGGCCCTTTCAGTCCGCAGGGCGATGCTCTATCCACTGAGCCAAACCGGTTTCAGCTAGATGCAATCGTTAACATAATAGTTACCACCCCGCAAAGCTGCCGTGCCGTGAGATCTCTGAAGGCACCTGAGAACGGGGAGAGTGTGCCCCAGCAGGGCAGGAGGCAGCGAGACCACCCTCCACTCACTGCCCATCCCTCGCCACCCAAAGTCCCTCATTTGTAAATTGCTGCGTCGGTCTGCACACATTTGGAAAATTACTGCTTTCCTGCAATTTCTGGAAGCGTCTGCAGAATCGACCTGATGAATGTTAGGGAGAGACTGTATTTTTAAACCACCTCCGAGCCCTCAGAGCCTGCAGCACAATCCTGCTCCTGGAGGCAGTTTGGCTTTATTAACCAGCCTGACGTGGACCAGCGGGCCGAGGTGGGCCTGGTCCAGCGCGCGCCCCTGAATCGTCAGCCTGAGGGGCTGGTGTTTGTGGGGGGGCCTCTGCCGGCTGCTCCCCAGGAGGCTCTGACCCCCAAGTCATTTCAGGTAGGATCAGAGGGATCTTCCTAGGTGTGGAGAGTGGCCACAGTGTCTGCGCAGGTTCAAGTCTCGGACTGAGGGAGGACACTGTCCGCTCCTGGCCACGTGCCAGCCCAGCCTGGAGGGCAGAGCCTCCCGCACCTGATCACCCACAGCTGTGGTGTCAGTGTGACCCTGTGTCTGAACACGTGGCCCCCTGCCTGAGGGACGTGGCTGACCAAGTTCAGGTGCATGTGGTTGAGCAGATCAAAGCCCACGAGAGCTGAAACCGGTTTGGCTTAGTGGATAGAGAGAGCATCAGCCTACAGACTGAAAGGTCCCAGGTTCGATTCCGGTCAAGGGCATGTACCTTGCTTGCAGGCACATCCCCAGTAGGGGGGTGTGCAGGAGGCAGCTGATCGATTCTCTCTCATCCATGTTTCTGACTCTCCATCCTTCTCCCTTCCTCTCTGTAAAAAAATCAATAAAAATAAATATATATATATATTAGAAACCCATGAGAAGGCTGTCAGCATCCTGGCCGCCCTCCTCTGCCTCGTGGCATCGGCTGTGAAGTAAAGACGCGGCTGGCCTTCCGCGGCGCTGTCGCTGGCTCTCCACCAGGGAGGACAGGTCCCACCCAGACCCAGCGTCACTCTCTGTCTGTCTGCTCCCTCCTTCACCGCCCACTCAGGGTCCCCACACCTGGCTGAGCCGGCGGGCACCTAAGGCGCCTGGGGCTGAGGATGCCAGGGCCGTGCCACTAGCCACACCTCGGCAGCACAGGCTCGAAGAACGGTTTCCAGAAAGAACTGATGTGTGAATGTCGGTGTCCTCAGCCTTGTCCCCAGTCGCCAGTCAGCGCGCTGTCCCTCCCGCGGGCAGAGGGACAGGTGGGTCCAGGCCGGGTCCACGGGCCCTGCTGCGAAGACAGGACTCGGTCACTGCGCACACCAGCGGAGGGGGGCCCGCCGTCGCCCCGGAGCGGGAGGACAGGCGCCTGCGAAGGGGTGGGAGCCGGGCAGGCCAGGGCACAGGCGTGGTGACGGGTGCTTCGTCTTGTGGTGTCCCCCGAGTCCCCGCCCGGACGGTTCGGGAAGGGGCGTTACCAGGAGACGTGTCACCTCCTGTGCGCAGGCCTCACGGGGGAGGCAGCGTGGCGGCTGGCTGCCCTTGGACTGAGCTGAGACCCCGCCTCCTGGGAACCACGTTGATTTCCAGGGGAGTCAGAGGCAGCCCGACTTGAAGCATGAGTGTGATTGGTCCCCAACGTGTCGCCGTGCCTGCCTCTCAGCCTTAGACCCGATGCATCTAACTGACCCCAATGATTTCCAATGTTCCTAGACATCGGACATTGGCCAGGTGCCCCGCGTGCACGGTAAATAGGAGCCGGACGCGGCGGACAGCTCTCGGGCTGTTTAGAAACGGAGGATGGTTGGGAGGGTCCCGCGGGACCCACACGTGGCAACCAGCTCCCCGGGGAGACTGACCCGTTAACTAACGCCTGGAAGGGAGCCGTCCGGGTCTCCCCATCAAACAAAGGCGCCAGGGCGCAGGGTTGGGGCTCAGGGAGAGAGCAAACCTGGCCCCGCACCCTCTGTGTCAGCTCCTGTCAGCCCAGCTCCGAGGCCGCCGGCGGCCGTGTCTGTTCCCTGGGCCACGGGGTCAGAGGGCAGCGTCTTCCCCAATTAGCCGGTGTCAGCTGCCCCCTGCTCACCGCTCACCTGCGCCCGCCAGGAGGGCCCGCGCCCCCAGGGGTCACCGGGAGGCGACAGGTCCCCTGTCCCTCCCTCTGTGGCTCTCATCGCTTTAATTGAAAGTCAACAAATGGAGCGCTTCCTGCAAAAGGTCTTCCTAATTGCGTGCACTTGGCCGGTCAGGCCGGCTCACAGCGGTCTGGTCTCGCCGGGTGTTTTTAATGTTGGTGATGAGCTGCTTTTGATTAGAGAGCATCAGGAGGAAGTGGCATTTTAGCATAAATAAGGGGGGGTGCACAGGCCCGGGTTGCAGGCTCGGTCCCCAGTGTGTGGCGTGCAGGAGGCAGCCAATCCATGGTTCTCTCTCAGCGTTGATGGTTCTGTCTCTCTTTCCCTTTCCCCCGCCCTCTGAAATCAATTAAAAAAATATTTAAAAAGAAAGAATGGTCGGGAGAACGCGCTTCAGGACGTGGCCTCACTTTTGGTGTCTGTTTCGGGGTCCCCTCAGAGTGGCCAGGAGGTTTCCGTCCCGTCTCCCAGGTCGTGTTCCCCTCGGCGGCCGGAACCCGCCGGCCTGGGGTTCAGAGCCTCCACCACCACCTTGCCCTCTGCCTCCTGGGGCCAGGGATGTGGCCGCGGGATGGGGACCCCCAGGACACAGGGAGCCCCCGGCCCGGCAGTGGGGAACATTTGTGGCGTCAGGCAGCAGAGAGAATGCTGGCTCTCTGTTCAGCCGGGTCCCTGGGTCCCAGCCTCTGAGGGGTGAGACCCACCCGGGGGGAAGCCCCCTCCCCGTGCCTCTGGGTTCCGGTCCCAGCCCTCGGCAGCCGCCCCAGTTTTGCACACCCCAGGGGCGCCTCCGAGCTGCATTCCGTTCCCATGCTGCCCCTGGGGCCCCGTAGGCTCCATTCCCCGCAGAGTGGAGCAGAGCTGCTCCATCAGCGCGCTCCACCCCGGAGAGTCCTCCCTCCGCAGAGAGCCGCGCAGTGTGTTTGGGGACCAGCCGCCCGGAGACTGTCATTTGGTGCATCCTTCTCACCGTAAGCCCTTAGCCAGCCTTCAGGAGAATCGCCACAGTTCTCCGGTTCTCACCGTTCAGCCCGCCTGGCTCCTTGGTGCAGGCACTTCACACTTGTAAGCTGGGTGTCGTCGGGGAGTTTGGGGGGAATGAGGCATCCTCAGCGGAGGCGCTCAGGTGAGCGGGCTGGGAGGGAGCTGGGAGCAGGAGCTGAGGCAGCCTGCACCCCCACACTGGGCTTCCTGCCTCCATCTGACGCCCCCAGGTAAACTCGCAGGAGAGATGGAGGCCTGCGTCTCACCATCTCACCAGCGCGTCTGCTTTCAGTTGAATTAAAGGCAGCGCCGGGGAAGGCCAGAGGGCGTGCAACCAGCCCGCCCAGGGAGCTCGGTTTAATTCCTTTTTTAACCTGCAGTCCAATCAGCTCAGGCTGGGGAGCGCCTGCTGTGCAGGGCTGAGGTGTGCAGACAGACAGACAGACAGTGCGAGGGCTGCCTTCCCCCGCCAGGCTCCTGCCAGGAGCATCCTGGGCCTGGAACCGACCAACGTTGGAGAGGGACAGTGTGCTCATGGGTTTGCAGTATTTGTCGGTCTCCGGGGAGTGACCCGCCAGCCACACGCAGCAGCATCACATGTTACAGGATGGTCCCGTATGCAAGCAGCGTCTGGGTATTTGAGGGGTAGCCTGGAACTTTGCCGCACGTGCGTGAAACCAGGGTTTGCGGACCCTCAGACACTTCCCCCACTCCGCTCCAGGTCTCTGCCTCAGGGACTCCCAGCTCGACGGTCCTGCTTCCACGCGCAGAAGTGAGCGCGAGTGTGAGCACAGGGAGTGCATGTCGTTCGGAGTGCAGGCCGCGTTCGTCCGAGAGGGCCTGTGTAGTAGATCCACCTGGCCGCGGAGAGGGCTCTGAGCTGCACACTGAGATGGCCGCTAAAGCCGCAGGGAGTAGCACTGTGTCGTGATCACAGCAGCGAAACCGGGACCGGTGCTTCTGGCGGCTGAGGCTGGGAGGGCTGGCGGCGGGTACCGTCCTCTGGGAAATACCCCCCGACGCTGGAGTGGGCCGGGCAGAGAGTGCCTTTCCCGTCCGCCAGGGCCCGGGCTGGGCCAGCTCCCCTCCTCCCAGCACATCTCCCACTTCAGACGCTGCTGTGTGGGGTACACAGTGCACTCACCCCTGAGGAGACCACTATCTGTCCAAACCCAAGGCAGATGCAGAAATTCGGCCCTACTATGTGACACTGAAGGCCTACTGTGTGCCACTCTGAGGAGTGAGTTTGCCATGCGCTGAACCTCTTCCAATTCCTTATTACCTCCCTGCCTTCCTGCTCTTTCAGACACTCCATCGCCGCGTTTCCTGCACTGGAGTGTATTCCACGGAGACACTTTCCTCCCACCTCTGATCGCTCTGTCTCCCACACTCCCTCAAACACCAGTGTAAAGACCACATACGGTGCCCGGCCGGCGTGGCTCAGGGGTTGAGCGCCAACCTGTGAACCGGGAGGTCACGATTCAACTCCTGGCCAAGGGCACAGGCCGGGGGGCAGGCTCCATTCCAAATGGGGGGCGTGCGGGAGACAGCCGATCGTGATCCTCCCTCAGCATGGGTGTTTCTCTCTCTCTCTCTCTCTCTCTCCCTCTCCTTTCCTCTCTGAAGTCAATACAAACACGCTTTTCAGAGAAAGATCCCCCGCTCTGTGTGCGTTTGGGATGTAAAAGGCCGGGGCCACCGTCATCCCCGATCCCGGCGGGAGCGTGTCACTCGCTGTCAGCGGCAGGCAGCGAGATCAGAGCGAGAGGACATGAAAGGCCCCTCCCCGCGCCGCGTCCTCTGAGGCCCGCGGGGCCAGCGTGCGGCGGGCACAGCCCCCAGGCTGGTGCGCGGCTCCTGCGAGCAGCCCCACGCTCACGCCCAGCGGGACTGCCGAGCGGGCGTTCACACGCTCCTCCCCGACTCGGCGTACACGCTCCCGGGGTTCACACCTGACCCCAGAGCACAAAGAGGGGTCTCAGACTCCCGGGAACCCGCTCAGGCTGCTCCGTGTGTGCAGAGACCGGAGAGACGCTTTCTGCTCCTCGGAGTCCGCGCCTCCCTCCCGAGCTGCCGCCGATGGCCCTGCATGGCCCTGGCTGCTCCAGCGAGTGCCGCAGCGTGGCCGGCGGTGCGGGGCCGGGACATGGGCAGGCAGAGAGGGAGGACGCGGATGGGGGCCGTGTCCCCGTCTGACCCATAAGCAGGGCCACAGCCTGTGCCAGGACACGGCTGTTTTGGGGGCCGTGTGCTTCCCCTGGAGATGCTGTGCCAGCGTCTGTGTTGGAGAAACAGCCTCCAGCCCCAGCCCGTCTCCTCCCCACTCTCCGCGGGGTCACCGGCCCCGGGAAGCACGACCCCCGGGCTCCCTGCCTTTTCCTGGGTGTTTCCCCTCCACGGGGAACAGAGTGCGTCCCGCTGGCAACGGGCAGGCAGCCCTCAGCCCTGTGTCTCACGGGTCCTTCCTCGCCCTTGGTCACAGCCAGCGAGGCTGTACCCGCAGAAATGAGGCCGGAAGGAGCCCCTCGGAGAGCCGGGGTCGCTGCAGCCTTTCCTCCCGCCGGGGAGAGGGACTTCCACCCGCACTCGCCAGACCCGGTGCCGTGGGAGCGGAAGGGAAGATGTGACTAAATAGGACACTGCGGGCCGAGCTGTCGATAGTGAGCAGATTATTGACCCGGCACACGCGTTTCCTGGTTGTGGGGTCCCCTGTGCACTCTGACCCCTCACTCAGCAGCAGCAAATCTGCCGACCCCGTGACCTCCCCTGCCCCACGCCCGTGCCCGGCAGACGGGGAGAGAGGGTAGCCCCCAAACGTGCAGGAACCCCACGTATGGGGGGATGAGGCCGCCGGTGGCTCCTGTAAAAGAACTAGGAGCCCTGACCTGTATGGCTCAGTGGATAGAGCGTCAGCCTACAGACTCAAGGGTCCCGGGTTCGATTTCAGTGAAGGGCATGTGCCTTTGTTGCAGGCACATCCCCAGTGCGGAGTGTGCAGGAGTCAGCTGATCGATGTTTCT
>PVJN01027746.1:0-27804 GCA_004026805.1 Lasiurus borealis
ATGAAAGAAGCAGCTTTTAGACATAATTCTAAAATTTAGTGCAGATATTATCATTTTAGAAGCATTTGTGGGGACCTTATAACTGGACTAGTGTTTAACTTTGAGCTCAATAATATATATATTTTTTGTAGTTGTTAGGTTTTATAGTCTCCCCAGTAGGTATATCTTTTTTCAGCTTTGCATGTATTAGAGTTGGCTTTTAACAGAAGGAAGCTTTGATTACTTTATTTCTGTGCAGGTTCCTTTGGTTTCTTCCACAAGTGAAGGGTATACAGCATCTCAGCCCTTGTACCAGCCTTCTCATGCTACCGAGCAACGACCACAAAAGGAACCAATTGATCAGATTCAGGCAAGTCTGCTACCAGGTCATATAAACTCCACGAGGTGCTTATTCATGAATTGAGCTGAGGTACATTACTGTTGTTACAGTGCCTCTTCATTTTGGACCTAATGCATATACCTGTCGTATTTTTATTTTATGAAATAGTTAAGTTTGTTAATGCACATATGGGCAGTAGCCTTGGCTAAGTGTAGTTTATCACTAAAGTGCATCTATTCACTTTGTGTTTAGGCAACAATCTCTTTAAATGCAGACCAGACTTCAGCATCCTCATCCCTTCCTCCTGCCTCTCAGCCACAAGTGTTCCAGGCTGGGACAAGCAAACCTTTACATAGCAGTGGAATCAATGTAAATGCAGCTCCATTCCAATCCATGCAAACGGTAGGCAAATTAATTCAACCAACATTGAGTACCTAGTGTGTACTATTACCATGCTAGAGTTTCAACAAAAAGTTTTCATTTAACTTTATGCTTGAGTCTGCATCTACCCTAACTGTAGGGTATATTTAACTGAACCTAAACTCTGCTTCCAGAGGTACATTTGAGTCTTAGGAGTTATGTGATCATATCTTCTTGTTTTACAGTTGTACCCTTTTGATTTTAACAAAATTTTAAACATGCAGAAAAATAGACCAAAATAACATCCATATATAAGCCTTGTCATCTAGATTTAACTGTACATTTTGCTATATTTGGTTAATTGTTTACTGAAGTATATCGAAGTAAATTTCAAGCAGTATGGTACTTCACCCTGGTTCTTCAGTAAACATCTCTAAATTGCAGTTTGTAGAAAATAATGATAATGGAAAATAATCAGTGCTCATAGGAAAATTCATACTGTTAAATATTAACTTGTGATTGAAAATATAAAAAAATAACTGAAGTAAATATTCAACTCATTTCAAATTTATAGAGTTAAATTGTGTAACTGATATTGTATCAGGGGTTTATGCCTTTTATACAGATTTGTCATTTATAATAGCATTTCCAAGGCTATTGATTATATGTCTTCAGATTTTTAAAATCCATCCTCATAATGCTCTGCTTTAAGTGCTGTGTGGCATATATTTTTTCCCCACATTGAAGTGCATTAATTGAAGGGTGTGTTGTGTGTGTGTGTGTGTGTGTGTGTGTGTGATGTTTGAGACTTTTTACATTTGAGGTAAAACCAGCATTGGAGCCTGCCATGTTAAAAGTGAGGAAATTATTAACATAACTGGATGAACTAATCATTTATTTACTTACAGGTGTTCAATATGAATGCCCCCGTTCCTCCTGTTAATGAACCAGAAACTTTAAAACAGCAGAACCAGTACCAGGCCAGTTATAACCAGAGCTTTTCCAGCCAGCCTCACCAAGTAGAGCAAACAGAACTTCAGCAAGAACAGCTTCAAACAGGTAGGGAACCCAGGGTCACTTTCTTTGGCTGCTTGCTTTCCAATGCAGTTGTTGACAGTGTAGGGCAGTTTAGACTTTAGAGTGGCTGCATCCAGCAAATTTTTTTCCAGCATTAGACCTTACCAATTTTGTATTTTTGATCCTGAGTTAAATTGAGTATGTATTTGCTATATATGAATAACGTGCAGTAGTCTTATTTTCCTTTGATAAGTGAGCTACCATAGTATCCTTTTTATTATATGATTTTAGTGGAGTTAAACTTGTTATTCAAATTAGGATTAATTTTGCTTTTAATTGCTAATTTATTAAAGCCTACTGGCATGATACTCAGCCCTCAGTTATACAAAGTCAGGAAGCTGTAAGGAGTTGGTAGTGGCTGCATTTGGTTGATTGGTTGAAACAAAAGTCCTTGTTGGAAAGCATGTTTATAATTTGGCCTGTCAGTAATAAAATAGATAAAGATATTTTAGATTTGTTAAATTTGTAACACATGAAATACCCTTTTAGGTCTTTGGTTGGTTAATTCCTAGGAGTTTAATTGGGATCCCACAATAACCTATGGCAAACCCTGCAAAAACCATAGGAGTTGTTATTACTTTGAATTTATCAGACTGATTTAAGTAGCTATGAACTTTTCTTATTAGACTTGGATCAACATGGTAGATTTTTAGTAATAAATTCTTACATAGCCCTATAGTGCTCAGCACTCACTAATCAGTAGGGAAGTTAAATCAGTCATGATCTGATAGAAATGTGTCAGTTACACTGTGTGTGCTCAGCTTCTGAATAACTGGGCTTCTTGCTCTCAGGCTCTTTTAATTACTTCATTGCCATGTACTCGTACTCATAAGTTGGTTTGGAGCAGGTAAATTTAGGACCTTTTGATATTGTGCTGACATGCTTGCTACTTTACCATTTTTTTTAGGTGCTGTGATGAAATTAAAAGTAATTACTACATATTGGTTAATTTTACCCCTTGTGCCAATTGATTTCAAACTGTCTTGCTCTTATATTCTACCAATAAATAGACTGAAACACTTGAGCTAGATAACCTTTTGTTGTCATTTTAAAAGACATTATTTATAAAGATAAACTGCATACATTCACAGACATTTTCAATAAAAAAGTAAAATCAGCCCATATATTTTGCTTATTTAAACTTAAACCTCTAGCCCAGTCTGTTATCCACCCAGTAGTCCCGAGTGATTTTAATATGTAAATCAGATGTCTTGCTCTTGTTCAAAACCTTTCAGTGACTTCCCGTTTTAATTAGAAAAGCAACCCGAAGCCTGATTTATAAGGTCCTTTATGATCTGGTCCCTGCCTTGATTCTGTGTGTATCCTGTTTCCTTCCATCGCAGCCATAAGCACAGCAGGTTCTCTGCTCTCTCATGGCCTTTACATTCCTCCTTGTTGCCTGAAACTTCCTTCCACTAATGTTTGAGTGGCTTTGTTTGTTGGCTTTTTTTAGGTTTTTGCTCAGATAGTACCTTACAGAGACCTCTCTTCATTGCCCTGACTAAATATGTCACATTCATTTTGGTCCCTCATTTATCCTGCTGTGGTTTAGTCTTCATCACTTATTTATTACCTGATACTATGTAGATGTTTTCACTTGAATGTGTATTTTCTTTACTTATCTCCCATTATTAAAATGTCCATCTGGGCCAAGATTGTGTGCTAGTAACCGACACATCCCTGATGTCTAGGCATGTTGAGGGCACTGGGATAGTTGTTGAACAAATCAGCGTGTCCCATCATTCCAGAAGTTTTGTTTAATTCGAATTAAAGGAGAAAAGGAATTCTGGTATTTTTAAATAAAGATCACTCTTTAATTGTTTTGCTTTGAGTTTCTTACAGTGAGATTTGACCAACATTAATTCTTAGTGATAAAAAGTGAGTCGAAAATTCGGTTCTTTTACCTACTTTCTACCCGTGTACAAATAAATCTTTTTAGATAGAAAATGTTTCTTGTACTGGTGATATTTGCTTGTACTTTTTAAATTTTGGGAATGTAGTAAAAGGTAAAAAATCTAAAGATCACATTGTAAATAATAGGGTGTTTGTTCCATTACATAGTTGAAAAAGGAGTCATGATCCCTTCCTTCCTAGACATTTTCTAGCCTCTTAGTTTAAAAGTAGCATTCTAAGAGAACTAAGGTGTATTTGGGGTTCCTTGAGTATATAAAACAGGTCAGGTAACGCTTTTCGCCACCTTTCCTTTCCGCCCCAGCATGGGAGATCTGGGCTGGCTCTGTTTTTGTTCTTGGGGTATAGGCAGGCCTTCCTGTGTCTCTACTTTCCGCACCTCCCAAAGGTATAATTAGCACCCTGTTGTTTGCCTCCCCCATTCCATGAATTATGAAAATTTCGAACATTGGCATAATAGCAGAGATGTGCCTTGGAATTTAACATTTGAAGGTTTCTAGATACCCCACTGAGGACGGGTGCAGAGGAGTGGGCCTTCTAAGACCTTCCTTTCATTCCAGCTGGCTGCATGCCAGTGTACCATTTAACTGTCTTCAAACTGGCTGCACTCAAAAGTGCTTGAAATGAATCAGGAAGTAAGGGGAGTACAGGTTGAAGGCCTCTGCTGGTTTATCTTTGTAACTGACTGAATATTGTAGCTTAGCTATATGGAAACTTTTTTTGGTATGTTTTTACTAAACTTGAGGGAGAGTTAAAAGAATAAGAAAGCTTCAACTGCTAAGGAACTTTATAATGAAAATAAGTAATTAAATGGTATAAAATGATAATTTTACTGTTTCTATATGTGAGATCATTTGAATTATTTTTGGTCTTGTGCTAATAGGCGTTGCCTCTCAGAAGATGTTTAATATAGCTTTTCAAATCATTTGGAAGGGTAGAATTGTATGTTCTCACACAATTGTATGCTGTTGGAGATTTGTATTCTGTTGTAGGAGCAAGGCAGGGACTTATCAATGTGTAGTTTTCCCTATTAATATGAAAATTCATGTAAAGCCAGAATTAAACTTCGAGGAGACTGTGTAAGATTCTTCTTAAGCCAGAAAGCATGTGGGAGAACAAATTGTAATGAGCTGTGAATGGTGTGTGTGTATATATACGTTTTTCCCTCTCTTTTATTACAGTGGTTGGCACTTACCATGGTTCCCAGGACCAGCCCCATCAGGTGACTGGTAACCACCAGCAGCCTCCCCAGCAGAACACTGGATTTCCTCGTAGCAGTCAGCCCTATTACAATAGCCGTGGTGTGTCTCGTGGGGGCTCTCGTGGTGCTAGGGGCTTGATGAATGGATACAGGGGCCCTGCAAATGGATTCAGAGGTAAAAATTACCACCAAATTCATGCCCTTTCCTGATTTGTTAAATATATAGAAATAGTCATGTTTTTGGGAAAGATAGGTACCTCTCTGCATTAGTCTCCTCTATAATTTAAAAACTTATTTATTTTGATAGTCATTTAAGTTGACATTGGGTTTTTATAAGTGTTAAATCCATGCCAACTATTGTCCTAAAAGGGATAATTGCTTTCTATATATTATCAGACCTTAGCGATGTATATATATATATATTTTTTTGCCCTTTCATGTGTGTATGTGCATGGATGGGAGAAAATTTCATTTTCTAATTAATGCTCATAGAAATATGTAAGCAAATTGGGTCAGGAGAGTAATTAGAAATTAATATGAATAACTATCATGGCTTATAATTTTTTAGTTCTTCCCTTGGTCAGTAGTAAGAAAGTAAACATTCCTTGTGAAGATAGAAAATTATTCTCTTGTCCTTAATTTTAGGAGGATATGATGGTTACCGCCCTTCATTCTCTAACACTCCAAACAGTGGTTACACACAGTCTCAATTCAGTGCTCCTCGGGACTACTCTGGCTATCAGCGGGTAGGTAACGTTTTAAAATATAAAATGACTGAAATATACCAATGAAAGGGATTGTAGTTTCTTTTTAAAATATATTTTTATTGGTTTCAGAGAGGAGAAGGGGGAGAGAAGCATTGGTCGGCTGCCTCTTGCGCATCCCCCACTGGGGATGGATCCACAACCGGGGATGTGCCTTGTCCAGACATTAAATCCTCAACCTTAGTTCATAGGTTGATGCTCAACCACTGAACCGTACTGTCTGGGCTGTCCTTTGTTGATGGACTTGATTAACTAACTTGGGCTGATTTTATACCTGTGGGTTTTTTTTAAAAATTATTTTTATTAAAATCAGTGAGGGAGAGAGAGAAACATCAGTGATGAGAGAGAATCATTGATTGGCTGCCTCCTGCACATCCCCTACTTGGGATTGAACCCACAACTCAGGCATGTGCACTGACCAAAATTGAACCCAGGATTCTTAGTCCCTGGGCTGATGCTCTATCCACTGAGCTGAACCAGCTAGAGCTGATGTTATACCTTTTTACAAGGTACTTCATTATGGAGAATGATGACTTTTGCTTTTCTTAGCATTCAGTGTAGGTACTCATTTAAGAACATCTGTTAAAAACTGATTTTTAAGAGCAGAGAGAAAGAATATTTCATTGAACATTCTTAGGAATAATTGGAGTGTAACAATTATAGAATAGTAGTTACATTGAAATGTCTAAAAGAATAAGGAAGAGCTCTGTGTTTTGCAAGTACTTGACTAAGAATCTAGATGGCTGAGGACTTAGGAGTTACGTCCTCTTCTCGCCAGCACTAACGAGCATGTCTTTTAGGACGGATACCAGCAGAATTTCAAGCGCGGCTCTGGGCAGAACGGACCCCGGGGAGCCCCACGAGGTAATATTTTGTGGTGGTGATCCTAGTTCCTAAGTGGAGCTTCTGTTCTGGCCTTGGAAGAGCTGTTCATAATCTGCATGTAGGTTACTTGTTAGGAGTACATCTATCATTTCCAGACTTGTTGCAAGGGATTAAATGAAATGCTCTGTTTCTAAAATTTATCTTGAACCCAAATTTAATTTTTTGAACGACTTTCCCTGTTACTATACTGTCTCAAAAACTAGAACATTTTTCCTCCTCAGAAAAAAAGTGTTTTTCCAACTGCAAATTATTTTTCAGGTCCTCAAACCTGCTAAATGTTTTTAGGAAGTACTTAATGAAACATTTTGTAAGACATTTTTGGAATGAGATTGAACATTTATATAAATTTATTATTCCTCTTTTATTTTTGAAACATGCATATTATATTTTAGGGCCAGAGACCCTTTAATGGCCAGATAAGCCATAGTTACATTTAGAGAACCATTTAGAAGTCATAGAACTTAATTGAAATTTCAATGCCTTTTGGACCACTATTATATAAATACCCATTTATTTCTGACTTTTAAACAAAACCTCCAAATTCCTAATTAAAATTTTAAAAGTACAGCTTTTAAGAGTTTTTGGTGTTGTCTATTACCGTAGGAAAACTACTTCGTACTATTTGGGCGGGAAGTCAACCTACGTAACAGAAGTAGCATTTCATCTGATCTCAAGTTCTAAATGGTTCTCTTATTTGAAGGATGTAAATTGGATAGGTTTCCTCTAGATATTGGCCATCACATGTATAAAATGTATATTTAGGAGGAATTATAAAGTACTTTGATTTTAATGCTAATAGAAACTGGCCAGCAAAAGGTGCATTTTTAAAAAATAAATGGATCACTGGGAAATTAATGACTTGAAATATCAAAGGATATTTGCATGTGAATGTGAGTTATGTTCATTTTCACCTTGTAGCATATTCTATGAAAGTTGAATTGACTGGTAGCTAAAAATTGTTTTAACAGCATGTAAAAAGTTATTTTATCTGTTACAAGTCATTATACAATTTTCAATGTTATGTAGTTTCTTTTTAAAAGTTTAGGTAATAAGGTCTGTTTTTCATTCTGGTGCTTTTATTAATTTTGATAGTATGATGTTACTTAACTACTGAAATGTAATAAGCTAGAGTGTACACTAGAATGTAAGCTCCATGAGAGCAGGTACCTTGTCTGTTTTCACTGCTGTATCTATTTCCAACGCCTGATGACAGTGCCTGGCACATAGTAGGCACTCAATAAATACTTGTTGAATGAATGAATGAATGAGTACTGGTGGAATACTCCATTAGCTCTACTCTTCTTTTAGCTAGAGAACATGAGAAATTTGGGCATGACAACTTCCAGGACAGGTGAAACTTGAACACTGAAGAATTGACCTCTTAACCTAATAATGTGGTGACAGGCTACCCACATGCTTCTTGACTTCAGATGAAAATCTGCTTGAAGGCAAAGCAAATAGTATTTGAAAGAAAAACCAAATGCCATTTTTGTCTTCTAGGTCGTGGAGGGCCCCCAAGACCCAACAGAGGGATGCCGCAAATGAACACTCAGCAAGTGAATTAATCTGATTCACAGGATTATGTTTAATCGCCAAAAACACACTGGCCAGTGTACCATAATATGTTACCAGAAGAGTTATTATCTATTTGTTCTCCCTTTCAGAAAACTTATTGTAAAGGGACTGTTTTCATCCCATAAAGACAGGACTACAATTGTCAGCTTTATATTACCTGGATATGGAAGGAAACTATTTTTACTCTGCATGTTCTGTCCTAAGCGTCATCTTGAGCCTTGCACATGATTCTCAGATTCCTCACCCTTGCTTAGGAGTAAAACATAATATGCTTTACAGGGTGATAATATCTCCATAGTTAACCGAAGTGGCTTGGAAAAAGCAAGATTGCCTAGTAACATTGGATAAAGTCTACAAATCAACCCTAGCATTATTCAGTGGTAATTGACAAAAACATTTCCCTTGAAAGGAAGATGGAAAGAGTTTGGTTTGGCAAAAAATCTGCATTTCACAACTCTTGCAGTTAAATTGGAGCACTGAGAACGTTTAGATGCACATCAGATTACGCATGGGCCCTTAATCACACACAAGGTTGGCTACCAGCTTTGACACAGCACTCTTCATCCTTGGCCAAACGACTGTGGTTAAAAACACATGTAAATTGCATCCTAACAGCTGACACTGTATAAGACAAAGCCAAAATGCAAAGTTAGGCTTTGATTGGCACTTTTTGAAAAATATGCAACAAATATGGGATGTAATCTGGATCACTGCTTCTGTACTTAATGTGAAATATTTAGATACCTTTTGAACACATAACATTTTCTTTGACAATGATTTTGGTAAGGATTGGTAATACCTATCATTCCTTATGATGCTCATTGTCTTGTCACTAATCCTTGGATGTTTTGTCACCTGAAGTGGTACAGGTACTGATGAAAACCTATAATGGATAATCCTAACACTCTTGGCCACACGTTTTCCTGCAGTCTGAAGGTTTTTAAAAGATATCGAATGCCTGCTGCTACCACCCTTTTAAATTGCTATCTTTTGAAAAGCACCAGTATATGTTAGATTGATTTCCCGATTTTAGGGAAATGACAGTCAGTAGTTTCAGTTCTGATGGTATAAGCAAAACCAATAAAACACGTTTATAAAAGTTGCATCTTGAAACACTGGTGTTCAACAGCTAGCAGCTGTTCAATCATGCATTGTTAGTGTTTCAAATTTTGTGGTCATCTCCAGCAGCTATTTCTAAAGTACTTAAATTTGTCTAACCCTAATTATCCTGTTCTCCTGGAGGGATTTATATTCAGAGTGGTGATTCCTTCCCTTAGATGTATAGGGAGTCACAGATTTTATGGAGATGGACAGTTGAGTGATTTATGTACTATGCTGGAATATGTCTAGCAGTTTGAGCGCTTAGTTCTGTGTGCCTCTGAACTCAATGCTGCTGGTCCTATTCCACTTGGATTTCACGGAGAACTAAGCCCACCTACGAAGCAGAGGTTACTAAGTTAATGATATTGTCTGTGCAGAAGTTACATTTTTTCAGCCTTTAGCTAAGGAATTTCTTTTCAGTAGGTGCTCAGCACAAAACTGTTCTCAAACATTCGTCATTAGACAACTGGAGTTTTTGCTGGTTTTAACCTAAAATGGATAGGCTGTTGAACATTCCACTTGCAAAAGTTTTGTAGGGTGGTGGGGAGTGGGGGGGAATCTTCAATGTTTATTTTAAAATAAAGTAAGTTCTTGACTTTCCTCATGTGTGGTTGTGGTACATCATATTGGAGGGTTATCTGTTTACATTTGCAAACGAGTATTTTGTTGGCACCTCCCCTTGTGTGCTTTAAATGACATCTGCCTGGGATGTACCACAACCATATGTTATATAGAATATTCGTGGTTTATTGGGTAATCCCTAGATGTATGCTCACAGTCCTCTATAAAACTAAATTTGCTACCCGCGTAGAAAATAATTTCATGACATTTACAATCAAAATTGAAGTAAGTTCTTTATACAGTGATCTCAATCAGTTCAGAGATGGGATGGGGAGAGACACTTCCTAGATTTCAAAATTCTATGCATTAGTGTAGATGTTGTGAATGTGTAAAGGTGTTTGATTATTTATATGTTTAAAGAATTGTGGTTTTTTTTTTGAAGTACTATGTATTTTTTTTTTTTTTGGCATTCTACCATTACAGTGTAAATGTAAAGCGTTTATGCTTCAATTCAGACTATATTTTTAAATAGCTTTTTATTGATTTTTTTGGGGGGTGGGGTAGAGAGGGGGAAGGACAGAAACATGGATGAGAGAGGAACGTCATCGATTGGCTGCCTCTTGCACTGCCCCTATTGGGGATGGAGTCTGCAGCCTCTTGGTTCCTGGGCTGATGTTCAACCGGTGAACCACACCGGCTGGGGCCAGGCTATATTTAAAGGAACACCTCAGTCTTGAGGTAGAGAACTTTGTAGAAGGTTCCATTAAGATCTGAGTCTTGGTTCTAAGTATCCTAATATATTAATATACTTGTCCTATCTGCAAAAAGGCTTTTGTTTGGTCAAATGCATATATTAGCAGAGTTGCAAGGAAATGATTGCCATATGTGTCAGTGTAGCTTCTTGGTATAGCAAGACTCCTTGCATACAAAGAATTTTTGTAAATGCACAAATACCAGTCATCTCAAATGGATAATGTGGCTTTTGTTTTAAAGCTTTAAGGTAGAATGTCATGGATTGCCTTGGCTAGGGCAATTTAATTTTCAGATCCTAATATCCCTAAAGAATGGAGAATTTTTCCTGATCGTTGTTACCTTGATACGAAAGTAAGTATCCTTCACATATTTTTGATGAGTTAGCTTGTACAGTTGTTTTGCCTCATATATGCAACATGGGAGACTTTTCCACTTATAGGAGACATGAGAATGTGTTTATTGTCAGAAGGCTCATGAACGGAGGTGCTTTGTTGACCAATTCATAACATGTAGAAGGTAGTTGAGTAGTGAGTCTTATAAGTGTCTTTGGAAATTTTTATTACTCATTTTATTTTCAATGATATATCTTAAGTAGGGGGAAATGGGATACAGATAAGCACCGAGTTCAAAACCTTCATTTCATCTTGAAGCTCCTGAATTCCCAACTGAGTTCTCTTTAAGCCTCTTAAGTTTTGTTGATTATATTTAAAATACAGAGTTGGTATTGCCCTTGAACGGATCCCTTCTAAAGTGATAATGGGGAAGGAAAACCCTCAGGAAGCCGAAAGGAAATTGTTCAGGCTCATCACACCTTTTCCAATTTTGAATTCTACAGAAATACTGGAGAAGACTAGTAAATGTTTTAATTACATTAGATTAAATCATTAAAGTCTTATTTCTTACTGTCCTTGAGTGAAGTTTGCCTTAGTTGCATATACCATTCAGCATAAGTAAAGATGTATTCCTTACACTTAGGAGGAGAGAAAGCTTAAAGACATCTCTCTGGTAGCCATGATTTCTAAGAGGACAGAACTACAGTATTCTCAGCAGGCTTTCAATGCCTTTAACAGCTGCTCTGAAGCCGAATCCAGTCGATAGTGAAGGTTCATCTATGTGGTTGGCAGAACCACGAGCCATATGCAGCTCTTTGGCTCCTTGAGTGTGGCTCTTCCACAAAGTACCACGGCCTGGGCGAGTCTATTTTGAAGTTGCATTAGAAGAAATTTAAAACATTTGGCTCTCAAAATAAATTTCCATCGTACTGTTGATGTTTGGCTCTGTTGACTAATGAGTTTGCCGACCACTGACCTAATCTGTTACTAAGCCCATTTTTAGTATTGTGTTATTTGTAAGCACTAGTTTTCTTCGAGTCTGTGTTTATATTAGGGAGCCTATGAACTCAATCTTCATTGAGAAAGTTTGGGTAGCCTTTGCCAGGCATGCCAAGCACTGAGCATTCAGGGGTGTCAAAAACCACTGCTTCCTTCTTAACTGAACCGTCTAAAGATACTGATGGGGGATTGAAGTGTAGCAAAAGCCACGATGGAGCAGCATAGCTTTTCAGGCCATGACTAATAGGATGTGACCTAGTCAAAACGATCAGGAAAGACTCCATTGAAAGGGATGTTGAACTAAGACTTGAAGAAGGAAGCAAAGAAGGTAAGAGGAGAGCATGTCCAAAGGTCTAATCTCCAGGGACTGAGAATGCCATTGGCTCCAGTGAATACACACTAAGTAGAGTAAGAGGCGGAGGAAGCACACACAAACCACTATAGATGTCTTTATAACATGCCACGTTAAGTTTTATTTTGTGAGAGTAGATGGGGATTATTGAAGATGTTTGAGCTGTGTGTACAGGGGGAAGGATGGTGGGCCTCCGAATAAATGCCATTTTAAACACTCAGTGCAGTGTTGAGAAGAAAATGCCGAGAGATGCCTGCTATAACGTGTGGCATAAAAAAAAAAAGTGGAGGGTGGTGAATGGATTCTATGTATTTCCTATCTGTATACTTTGCTGAGTTCTCTGGGCCTTGGTTATCAGACCTGTCTAGCTATTATTTTTTTACTTAAATCATCTCATTTAATTTCATGATTTTGACACAGCATTTTAGTGTGAAATATTTCTATGTCCCAAACTCTTGAGGCAATTCATACTGTCTTCATTTGAATGTGGTGAGTATGCCAGCGTGATCTCTTGATTAGCCCACATTCTTCCAGTTACTCAGTGCAAACACATCTGGGACATCGTCTTGAATTTCCTTTCATATCCTATACCTAGTCCATCCGCAAATCCACATGGTTCTACCTTGGAAATATTTCCTGAGTCATACAGCACTGTGACTGTCGCCAATACCAGTTTAGAATGGTTCTCCCTGCTTCTATTCTTGTTATAATTTTTCAGCGGCCAGAGTGAGCCTTTTAAGAGAACAGGTTTTGTCACTTTCCTGTATCCCAAACTGCAGTGGTTTCCCATCACCTGGAGCTAAGTCTAAATCAGTGGCCCATATGCCCATCATCACCTGGCCTCATCATTTTCCTTTTGCTCATTACTCTGGCCACACTGGCTGCTTGGCCACGATTTTCGCTAAGTTTGGGTCTGCTTCCTGTCCACCCCTAAAGCGGTACCCTGAATCACCGGGTATTTTAGCTTTAATGCCACTTACAACCTGCCTGAAGCTTCACGAAGGGCAGGAACGTTGTGGTTACTATCCCCTGTGCCTGGGTGGTGACTGTTGAGTGGAGAAATGGGACTAGATGGGTGATGGCGCTGATTGCATCAGCTTTACAAGTGTGTTGCTTTGAGGAAAGTTTTCAGGGAGCGAAGGGAACGAGGCTACAGACAAATTTGAGGCGGCCGAAAAGTGTCAAGCAGTTGGATGTGTTCAGGACAACGATGTAGCTAAGCCCAAAGACAATGTGTGGGCAACCTTGTGGCCAGGTGCTTAGGCGACTTACGGGAGCTGCACGGGGACAGAGAAGCTGAGCCCGGGGCTGGTTTCAGAAGGGCGCCGGCGTCAGGCGGCCGTGGCCTGGAGGGAACCCGCGAAGTACGGCGGCCGGAATGGGAAAAAATTCCACACCGCGAGATCACAGACCGGGGGTGTTGCTTCAGCGAGATGAACGACATGGGTCTGTTGGTGAGTTTCAACTTGTCGCAGTAAAGTAGCGCGGTCCTTAAATAAGAGGCCGGTAGAATCACGCAGATTCCTGGAACCACGGACGTCTCGCGTAATCGGGCTAATTCTGAAAACCCTGGACTACTTACCCAGTGGTGGCCCGGGCCTGCCCGGCACCCGAGCTGCCCGCACAGGGGAGGCCGAGGGTGCGGGCGTCTGCGAGCTTATTCTGTCGTTGGCAGCTAGATCCCTTCATTTCTGTATGACGAGGGGCAAACTACCTGCTGCACCACCGCCACCGCCCGCACAGGTAAAAGCCGCGGTCGCGACCAAGATGGTAGCCCCGCCTCTCGGGTCTGACGTCATCACGCAGAGACCGGGCTGAGGAAGGCCCTCTGGGCACGCACGCCTCCCAGCGCCGGGGGCGGGGCGCGTCGCGGAGCCCCGTGCGCGCGGGAGGCGGCTTCCGGCGGCCGCTGGGAGCAGTGCCCGCGCGTTCCCGGAAGCGGCGCCGAAGCACGTCCCACTCCACGTGCTTCCGCTGCGCTGCTGTTTGGAACGCGCCCGCCTGGGGACGCAGGTACTTCTCCCGGGTGGCGGGCCGGGTGCCGAGGTCCGCGTCCCGGGGCCGGGGGAGAGCGGCTCGCAGACGGAGGCTCTGCGTCCGGGCCGGTGCCCGGCCACACCGGCTGCCGCCCGCCGGGCGCCCGGGTGACAGGACCTCTTCCCCAGAGGCAGCCACTCGAGCGCTCCAGGGGGTAGTGGGGGGTGTGCGTGGCTCGATTCCCACCCTCCGGGGACCTCAGGCCGGGGGAGGCGAGGTGGTGGGTGGGTGGGTGGGGGGACAGCACTCTCGCCTCCGCGGACCGGCCCGCAGTGCCCGGAGCCCGCACAGGCGGACCCGGAGCCGCGCCGGCGTGGAACTGGGGCGACCTGAGTGCAGACCCTCCCGCCCCCTCAGCCGCCGGCGGCGCCCCCTCCTTTATCCTCCGCGTCCCGCTGTCACGCTCAGGACGCCGCTTTGCTTACTGGTTCTTCCACCTTGAAGGGTGCACCTGTGCCTGGCGTGTGGATGCTGTGTGTATAATTGTTAGACGACAGATGAATGAATGGAAAATAATCACCCTTTTCCTCCTTCAAGGCCTTCCTCCTCCGCTAAGCCTTTCGTGGCAACAGTAATCCCGGACTTGAGTGAGAAGTCAACACTTTGGTACTGTTCTGCCAGGTAACTAGCGCACAAAGCAGACCCCACAACTGTGATGGATGGATGGCACGGGGTCTCTCTGTCCCCACAACACAGCCGTCAGGATGGGCAGGTTAGGAAAACGGGAATGGCCAGGCCCCCAGGCAGGCAGAGCTGAGTGTGAGTCCTGCCTCCATAGCTTTCTTCCTTGGGACACTTGCTCCTTTCCTTATCAAATGGCAACCACTGATGGTGATGTAGTGTTTGCAGTCGAATAGAAAGGCTGAATTCTGTATTTGGATTGGGGAATTACGAGAACAGTAAAGGCATGGTTAAGGTTCAGTTAATGAGCTTTGCGTGTAGAATGTAGCAGACCCTGGAGTTTCTAAGTAATTTAAAATTTCGTGTTATAAATGTAATGAGCGTAGCCGATGTTTCTTTGGTGTATTTGTTATGGTAATGATGTGATAATTTATTATATGCAATTACAATAACGTTTGAGGTCTGCCTGGCATGTGAATTTTAAAAAGCAACTCCCCCCTCCAAAAAAAAAGAACAAAATAAGAATCAGCAATCTCAAATCTAGAAATAACTGCTTTATATTTTGGTGTTTTCTTCCAGTCTCTTTCCCCCCCTCCTTTTTTTTTTCAAAAAAAAGTTATACTTTTATTTGTTGATTTCAGAGAGGAAAGGAGAGGGTGAGAGAGAGAAACATGAATGTTGAGAATCATTGATCAACTGCCTCCTGCATGCTTCCCACTGGTCAAGCCTTCAGCAGCAACCCTGGACCTGTGCCCTGACTGGGAGTCCAACCGTGACCTCTTTTTTTTTTTTAAATATGTGTTTTATTGATTTTTCACAGAGAGGAAGGGAGAGGGATAGAAAGTTAGAAACATGGATGAGAGAGAGACATCGATCAGCCGCCTCCTGCACGCCCTCTACTGGGAATGTACCTGCAACCAATGTACATGCCCTTACCTGGAATCGAACCTGGGACCTTTCAGTCCGCAGGCTGACTCTCTATCCACTGAGCCAAACTGGTTTCAGCCAGCCGTGACTTCTTGGTTTAACCACTGAACAACGCTGGCCAGGCATTTTTCTCCCCCTCTATGTGTTATCTATATTCGTAAAAAACCCAGTATTATACTTAATTCTGCCATGTTATTCGCTCATGAGCATCTATATCCATATTTGTAGGTAATTTTAATTATTTTGAAAAAGTTTTATTGACAACTGCTTTATTATATCCATAGATGTACCATTATATAGTACTAGAGGCCGATGCACAAAATCCGTGCACTGGAGCAGGTCAGGGGGTGAGGGAGTCTCCTCACCCTGGCCTGCACCCTCTCACAGCCTGGGACCCCTCGCTCCTTACTGCCCGCCTACTCCCGGTTCCTTACCGCTCAGCTCGCTGCTCCTTAGCATTGCTGCGGAGGCAGCGGGAGAGGCTCCTGCCACCACCACTGAGCTCACCCTCCGTGAGCCTGGCTCTGGCTGAGCGGTGTTCCCCTTGTGGGATGTACTGCCTGCCCATCACAGGGCAGCTCCTGTGTTTAGCATCTGCCCCCTGATGGTCAGTGCACATCATAGCGAACGATCGATCTGGTCGTTCTGCCATAATGGTCGCTTAGGCTTTTATTATATAGTGTAGTCACTATTTTTTTGAACATTGTTTCTGATTTTTTTAAAATGCTCCTCCATATACTTGTGAATCACAGCTTACCTGTTGACTTCCCAAGTTGAGGGAACATTTTCTTCACTTCCCAAGCCTCAGTTTCCTACTTTTAAAAAATGAAGGTGATGTCTTCCCTAGAGCGCTGTTTGAGGGTTAAGGTGTTACCTCTAAATGTGCCCACTACAGTCCCTGGCCTCACAGCAGACAGCAGCTAATGTTCCTCACCCAGGATCTGGTGCTCATGTCCCTGTGCTTTCTTCCTTTTTTTTTTAGTTTATTATTCACCATGCACCGGAAGAAAGTAGACAACCGAATCCGGATTCTCATAGAGAATGGGGTAGCCGAGCGGCAAAGGTCCCTCTTTGTTGTGGTTGGAGATCGAGGAAAAGATCAGGTAAGGCCCGGTACCTGCTTCTGACTTTCGTGTGCAGTCCCGAAGAGTCAGCATGTTACATGCCCTCTTGGGTTTTAGCACACAATGACATTAAGGTCCCTTGATTGGTTTTCTTTTTTAATGCTTTCTTTAGAAAAATTTTTTTTTATTGATTTCAGAGAGGAAGGTGGAGGGATAGAGATAGAAACATCAATGGTGAAAGACAATCATTGATCGGCTGCTTCCTGCACACCTCCTATTGGGGATTGAGCCTGCAACCCTGGCATGTGACCTGATCGAAAATCGAACCGTGACCTCCTGGTTCATAGGTTGATGCTCAGCTACTGAGCCAGACCAGTCCGTCTTGATTGGTTTTCTTTTTTAATATATTTTTTAAATTGATTTTAGAGAGGAAGGGAGAGAGGGAGAGAGAGAGAGAGATAGAAACATCAATGATAGAGAATCATTGATTGGCTGCCTCCTGCATGCCCCCAACTGGAGATTGAGCCTGCAACCCAGGCATGTGCCCTTAATTGCAGTCGAACCCAGGACCCTTCCATCCGCAGGCCAATGCTCTGTCCATTGAGCCACAGCGGCTAGGGGCTTGACTGGTTTTAAGTAAAATGCCAACTGGGAAATCTCCCTTTACTTATTTGTAAGTGACAAATACTCTGTCGTTAGGATTCTTAGCAGGCAGGTTAACAACTTTATTTCATTTATTTATTTATTTATTTTTAAAATATATTTTATTTAATTTTTACAGGGAGGAAGGGAGAGAGATAGTTAGAAACATTGATGAGAGAGAAACATCAATCAGCTGCCTCCTGCATGCCCCCTACTGGGGATGTGCCCACAACCAAGGTACGTGCCCTTGATTGGAATTGAACCTGGGACCTTTCAGTCTGCAGGCCGATGCTCTATCCACTGAGCCAAACCGGTTTTGGCTAGGTTAACAACTTTAGATGCCTTGAGTGGTGGTCTGAGCACAGGTCAAGGTTGTGTGGCTTCAGGTCCCATCTGGAGCCCTGCTCACCTTGTGACCTTGGGCACTTCCCTGGCCCTCCATTTAGTTTCCACAGCTGTCAACTGAGGTCTGGGCCTGGCAGACTCCAGGGTCTCTATTGGTTCTGAGAGTCTGGGACTGGTTCCTTTGGCAGGTGGTCATCCTCCATCACATGTTGTCCAAAGCATCCGTGAAGGCGCGACCGTCGGTGCTGTGGTGTTACAAGAAGGAGCTGGGCTTTAGCAGGTAAGCTTGGCCCTTGGAGTGCCCCAGGCTGTTTACGGGTCCTGTTCCTTAGTTAAGTGCCAGGAAATTCTTTCTTCTCTTTTTTGAGCCTTTTAATTGTTTTTATTATTTAAGAAAGCTTCATTTTTTAAAGTTTTTTTAGCTTTCTGACTCTGCGCTTGTGCCTTCAACACTTTGACAGCGATTTTCTGCCCCTCATAAGGAGAGCGCACGCTTGAACCTGTCTCGGACACAGTTAGCACTCGTGGATCCACCGTAGGCCCCGCTGACGTGTTTTTTCCTCTTAGACAATCTCATTAGAACTTGAGGTCTCACAGCATGAGCTCTGAGAAGTTGGCCTGGCACACATCACATGCAGATTTCGGTGCTTTCCCAACCTTCTGGGTGTAAAGTAAACCATTGTGTTCCCAGGGTTCGGGACAGCCTGGTTTTGTTAGAGGCTGTATTGTAGGGCAGCTTCCGACGGTAGGTCACATTCCGGACCACGGTGAAGACCTGAAGTCACCGTCCCTGCAAGAGCAGGAAGTGACTTCTTGAGGTTTTCTGGGATTGTGAGTGGAGGTGCTGTCTCTGAGGACATTTCCAACTAGAGGACATACTAGTGCTGGTGTCTTCCTTCGTTGCTGACAATAAGTTTCAAATCATTTTCATGCTCTTTACGTTCCCAGCGCAGATCCTTGCTTTCTTCCTACTTTTTAAAGCCCATTTAATGCAAGCTCCCTTCATTGCCTTTTCTTACCTCAAATTTTCACTCTCCCTCTTCCTTCCCTTTTGTCTCTGAGGTTCCCTCATCACTTGTTTAAAGCAAACCCCTTGGTCTACTCTGGATCTCTTATCAAACTGTCTCAGGACCTGCCTTTTATTTCTTCTCCCGATACTCTAGACCCCTTTGAAACTTTATCCCTTTTCCTGTTAAAAACGTCCAGCTTTCTCCATTATTAAAAAGAAAGAATAAAAGCTACATATCCGGCTTTATTCCTCAGGTTAGCATTTTTTTCTCATTCTTATTGCCAAGTATCTTGAAACAGAAGCCTTTTGCCCTTCCAGGCCACCCCTCAGGATCAAATTGTGCTCTTGGATGTCATTGGTGACCTGATGCCCAATTTGATAACGTTTCTTCCTCCTGTTCCTTCTTTTCAGAGCTCTTCCTTCACTAGTTTACTGCTGTATTCAACATTGCACGGGCTAATCTTATTTCTTCGAAGCTGTGAACTTCAGACGTGGGGCCGTACATAGCAGACCTTCAGCACAAATACACTTAGGCACAACGGGGTGTATTGGAGGACAGGGACAGCTCATGTCCCTCAGGGATGAGACTTCAGCTCTGCTTTGGCTGCAGAGCCACAGTGCTCCCAGTCTTGGCTCCTCCTCTCATCTCTGCATGTCTGCTCTGTTTTTCCCCACTTTAGCTCAGCTTTCTGCTTCTTTCTTTTTTATTTTAATATATTTTATTGATTTTTTACAGAGAGGAAGGGTGAGGGAGAGAAAGTCAGAAACATCGATGAGAGAGACATTGATCTGCCGCCTCCTGCACGCCCCACAGTGGAGATGTGCCCGCAAGCAAGGTACATGCCCCCGACTGGAATCGAACCTGGGACCTTTCAGTCTGCAGGCTGACGCTCTATCCACTGAGCCAAACCGGTCTCGGCAAAAAAAAATGTTTTTATTGGTTTTAGAGAGACAGAGGAAGGGAGGGAGAGAGAGAAACATTGATTGGCTGCCTCCTGCATGCCCCCTACTAGGAATCTAGCCTGAAACCGGGGCCTGTGCCCTGACCTGGAATTGAACCTGCAAACCTCTTGGTGCATGGGACAGTGCTCAACCACCTGAGCCACACTGTCCAGGGCGGCATTCTGTTGTCCCTATTGCAGACACAGACTGGAGTTTTACATGTAGAAACCAGTCTTTCTCCCTGATTCTTGTGAAAAGACCCCTCTCCCCCTGGCCACTGAGCCGGGGGAGGTGGGTCCGTTTCCCAGCAGAAACGTGGCAGTTGTACCCACAGCTCCGTGTGTGGAGGCGTCCGGGGTGCAGAATGCTGCTGTCCCTTGGCCGATGACCTCAGAAATGCCCCCCTTTTCGTCCTCAGACCACCTCCCTGCACTCTTCTCTCCCCTCGGTTCGTGTTTTCTCCTAGGCTGAGCCCAGCTAGCACGTGTGGTTCTGTCCCTGGGCCTCTTCTTTGTTCCCAAATGCCTTTGGCTCTGATGCTGACTCTGAAGTCGAGCTCCAGCTATGGCTGCTCCCTGCTGTGGTGGCGCTTCCTGCCTGCATATCTGCTCCAGGTGCCACTGCTGCCTCGATCATCCCTTGCGAGTGCTCCCACCTATCCGGCCTGCCTCCTTCCTGGAGCTTCGCCCCCCACTGTCTCTCCCCCTGTCCTGCAGTCCCACCTCTTCAGCATTTTCTCCTCTTGCAGTGCCTGCCACCCTGGCAGTGTTGTCTTTGGTAGAACTGATGGGGATTTGATCCCGCAGTGTGGGAAGGAAATGCTGGATTCCTTTAGGAAAGTCCAGTAAAGTAGCTGCATCACCACGCCTTTCCCGGGTGTGCTGGGAGGGCGCCCTCTAGCGGAAGCAGTGGCTTGAGATGGAGGCAACGAGGGCACGGAGGTTGGTTTCAAGCTCTGGCTCTGGCCAGAGTTTCGGTCCTCTCATCCCCCTTCTTTTAAAGCGACAGAGCAGGATGGCAGAGTTCACACACGGGCTGACCTCTGTCTCCTGCCGAAGGCCAGCTTCTACAGCACGCTGCTCTGGTGCCGCCCTGTTTTCTTCGCCTCCCAGGCGAAGGAGCAGCCCTACAATGTCCAGGGTCCCTCCCAGCTCTGGGGGTGTCAGCAGGTGCTCATTCGCTCCCGTTCTCTAGCCCCCCTGGTTAACTGGCTCTGCTGGGGTGGGGGGTGATTGCAGTCACCGGAAGAAAAGAATGCGTCAGCTGCAGAAGAAAATCAAGAACGGGACGCTGAACATCAGGCAAGACGACCCCTTTGAACTCTTCGTCGCCGCCACCAACATCCGCTACTGCTACTACAACGAGACCCACAAGATCCTGGGCAACACCTTCGGCATGTGCGTGCTCCAGGTGGGTGACGACCCCGGCCTGGCCGGAGTCAGCACTGGGGGTGCTGGGCTGCCTGGTGCCCAGGGGAGCAGTGGGCCGCACGAGAGAAGATTCACGTGAATCCTCCTCTCCCTCTCCTGGCCACTTTCAAACACACGATAATCCATCCCGTAGTAAGAGAACTTCTCCTTAAAGCGGCACTGGGCAGTGATATTCGGTCACAACGGAGTCCCACGGCTAAAGCTGAGAAAGAGAGCTCTGGGACCTTCACGTGACCCAGGGCCCCGGGTCTCGACTAGAAATAACTGAAAATTTGGGTGACAGGGTGGACTTGTTTTCACCAGCTGGGTACAGACCTTGCACTCATGTCCTGTCCAGAGTGCTTGACTGGCATATCCCTCACCCACACTCTCCTGCCCCTTCAAGTCCTTAAACTCCCCTCACTCTCACACCGCCCCTCTCTCCTTCCAAACTACCCGGTGGATTTCTTCACTGGTCTGTATTATATTGTCTGGCAAGTTAATAGACTGTTTACATTTGTCTTTGTTTTGAGCTCTCCTGGTCCTTGTGTAATTCTTTGATTCACACACACAAAAAAAGACATTTAAGCACAAATCCCCACATTTGGGTATGTATGTATTTACATGTACTATTATGATTGCATCCATTGTAAAACACACCTCACCACACATAAATTAAGAAAATCATGACTAGAAGTTCTGATTTGTCCCTCTGCCTTCCAGTGGTTGTGCCACCCACTGCTGGCTTGCATCCCACCCTGGAGGCCAGGGAAAAGCATTTTGCCTCATACCTTCTCCATTACTGACCCATAGGAGCGTTGTTAAGTTCACCGCAGGTACACTGCTGCCGGCGGCTATGGCTCCTTTAGGCAATGGCTCCCCCTTGTGGTGCAGTTGAGTTTTGTCGGTTACCGTTCCCATCTGTAAGCATCAGAAAAGGAATGTGAGATGTTTCTGAAATTCAAGTTTGAGTCAGTGAAGACTGGAGGATGGCTGTCCAAAATGCATGTCACCAGAGATTATTAGGAACACTTTTGACATGTAAAACCAGGTACCCCTGTTCTCCAGGGCTAGGCTTTGTACCCCGAAGTAAGGGTAAGGGGTGTTTTTGTGTGAGTCCAGTGAGTTGGGCGAGGGGTGTGGTCTTGAGCTTGTACTCTGAAGCCCCGCTTTTACTTCTGCACCTGGCCCTGGGGTAACCTCCCTGTGGCTACTCTGCATGGCCGCCCTTTCTAGCATCTCTCTCTTCCAGGACTTCGAAGCGTTAACTCCGAACTTGCTGGCCAGGACTGTGGAAACAGTGGAAGGTGGTGGGCTGGTGGTCATCCTCCTGCGGACCATGAATTCACTCAAGCAGTTGTACACGATGACCATGGTAAGTGTCTGTGTTGGAACTTCATTGTGGAGGGCTCCCATCAGTTGTTTATACCATAGACCAGTAAAGAATTCATGTTGAGCCCTGCCTGGTTTGGCTCAGTGGATAGAGCATCTGCCTATGGACTGAAAGGTCCCAGGTTCGATTCTGGTCAAGGGCATGGACCTTGGTTGCGGGCACATCCCCAGTAGGGGGTGTGCAGGAGGCAGCTGATCGATGTTTCTCTGTCATCGATGTTTCTAACTCTATCCCTGTCCCTTCCTCTCTGTAAAAAAGCAATAAAATATGTTTAAAAAAAAAAAAAAAAGAATTCCTGTTGAGCAGCTCCAGCGAGTGGTCAGCACGGCCTCTGGGCTGGGAGCTCTTGGACTGAGCTAATGAGGAAGGCACTGCAGCGAAATCTCCGCGGCCCGGAGTGTGCCGAGGAATCTCTGAACTTGGCATTTGCTGCTGGGCATTTGCAGATCCTGTCCCAGGGAGGTTCAGAGGCAGTGCAACTGTCTTAGAGCTAAACTTCCGAAACGGGAATCTCAGAGACTCATGCCAGAGCCTCACTCTGTGTGTTGCACACCAGGGCGCTGTGCACAGGGTTCTGCATGGGCCCTTAGCCGAATGGAGAGTGAGGGCTGTGCCAGCTGCCACTGCCACGTTCACAAGAACCATGACTCCGGGAGGGGAGTTGACTCCCAAAGCAGAGGAGATGGTCACAAGGGGGAGCCTACGTCCCATCGAATGCCACGTGGGTGTTCCGAGCGGCAGGTGGGAGTCCTGTCCACTGCCCAGCTGCTCGGAAAGGGGGTGGGATTGACCTCGGGGTTTGGGGAGCTGCACTCATCCGGTGAAAGGGACTTTGTCAGATCTTAGTGCCTGCTTCCTGTTGCCACTCCTCCTCCCTGACTGGTCACTGTTGCCCTCTGGCCTCCTCACAAGTCCTCAGACGTGCCCAGCGCACGCTCACCTCCTGGCCTCCGCACCTTCTGTTCCCATGTCTACTTGGCTCACTTCCTCACTTCCTTCAGGCCCCTGCTCAGCACCCCTTCCTCAGTGTGGGCTCTTCCACGCCCTGTTGAGAAGAGGGGTTTTGTCAGCCACCCCTTTAACCTGTGTTCTTTCTCTTGAAAGCATTTTATAGCTCCTGTGCTAGTCTTTATTTATTTATTTATTTATTTTTAAATATATTTTATTGATTTTTTTACAGAGCGGAAGGGAGAAGGAGAGAGAATTAGAAACATCGATGAGAGAGAAATATCCATCAGCTACCTCCTCACACTCCCTACTGGGGATGTGCCCGCAGCCAAGGAACATGCCCTTGACCAGAATCGAACCTGGGAACCCTTGAGTCCACAGGCCAACGCTCTATCCACTGAGCCAAACCGGTTAGGGCGCCTGTGCTAGTCTTGGAACTGTATAAGATCAGGGCCTTCGTTTTCTCCCTGGAAGGGTGCCTGGTCGTTAGTAAATTAAATATTTGTCAGTGAACAAGCGGTTTGTTCTCCCTCCCTTACTTGGCTGCCTGCTTATCATCTCCGAGGCCCTGCCCTGACTCCCCCATCAGTAGTCTCCCGCCCCCTTTTGCTACCATTGCAGCCTGTTAGCTCGTTTGTAGCGTTTGCCAAAACTTGTGTCTGCTCATTTGTCTCCCTCTAATCATGGCTGTAAGCTCCAGAGCAGAGGCCATGCTTTACTAAACACTAGCGTGTGCCCAGCATGTCTGCCATGGCTGGCCTTGTTGGTATGTATTTTTTTTAGTGAACGAATGGATACATTTTTTTATTTTATATATTTTATTGTTTTTTTTACAGAGAGGAAGGGAGAGGGATAGAGAGTTAGAAACATAAATGAGAGAGAGATATCCATCAGCTGCTTCCTGCACACCCCCTACTGGGGATGTGCTCGCAATCAAGGTACGTGCCCTTGACCAGAATCAAACCTGGGACCTTTCAGTCCGCAGGCCGACACTATCCACTGAGCCAAACCGGTTTCGGCTGGATACATTTTTTGATGCCGGATAAAATGTGGACAGAGTCAGAGATGAGGCGAGGGGCAGTTTGTTGGAAAAAGGAACATGGCGCTTGGTGTGTCATCCCGGTTCCAGCAGAGAACATTTGGCCAGTTCAGCGCAGCAGGTCATGGAGAAGCGGGCTTGGTTTCAGCAGCATCGCTGGCGCCTCCTTTCTCCCAGGGCTGCTCGATGGACTTCTTCGCCCGTGGACCCTGCGCCTCGGCCTTTGGATGCCTCTGGTAACGGATGTTCTCTTCTAGGATGTGCATTCAAGATACAGGACGGAGGCTCACCAGGACGTGGTGGGAAGATTTAATGAGCGGTAGGTCTGTAGCCTATTCCTCAGGCGTGATTGTGGGGAGCCACCGTGGGAGGGATGTTTCAGCTTGCACCGAGCTGAGAGCTGGGCTTCTGTCTGAGGGGAGATAGTACCGGAGCCCAAAGGGCGGGACTTTGGACAGCAGCAGCTGTGAACCTAACGGGAAGCAGTGCAAGCGAGAGGGAAGCCGGGCCAGGAGGCCTGGATTCTGTCTCGCTCCCGGCCCTCGCCAGGTCCCTCTCCCTCTCCCTCCGCTAACTCATCTGTCAAAGGGGTGATTTGTCTGGGTCACTGTTTTCCGAAATGCATTTTGCAGAACACTAGTGTGTTTATCTTTTTTATTTTTATTGATTTCAGAGAGGAAGGGAGAGGGAGGGAGAGATGGAAACATCAGTGATGAGAGAGAATCATTGAGTGGCTGCCTCTTGCACGCCCCCAACTGGGGATCGAGCCCACAAGTGGGGCATGTGCCTTTGTCCACAATGGAGTCCGGGACAGGCTGAGGTTCTATCCACTGAGCCCACCGGCCAGGGGGAACAATAGTGTTTTAAGGGGGACTTTCTGACAAAGGGTTTTGGGGCCCATATGTCTGGGGAATGCCGGCACCGCTCCTCCTTTACGAAGAGTCACATTGGCCTGTTGTGGCCGCCAAAAGTCCTGCTGCAGCCGGGCCTGTTGAACGGCTGCTCCCCACGTTTATTTGGCCCCAGGGCCCTTTTTCAGGGAACACCGGTTAGCAGCCCCCGAAGCACCTTGAGACGTGGTGGCCCTGAGCAGTAGTTCTCAGGGCGTTTGGCAATGCCTGGAGCCATTTTGATTGTCATGTCTTGGGGGAGGAAAGGGGCGTGGTAGGGGGTGCTACTGGCATCTAGTGGGTAGAGGCCAGGGATCTGCTAAACAGCTTAAAGCCACAAAGCCACGAAGAAGGATCTGCTCTAAACGCCAGGAGTGCTGAGGGCGAGCAGGCCTGGCTGGGAGCCCTGGGCCTTTCCGAGCCTAACTCCCAGGAGCAGGACCGGAAGTTACGCTGTGCTCCCCGAAACCTGTGACCGCAGCACGGGAGGCCTTTTTCTCGCATCTGTGGGAGACATTCCAGTTTCCCAGCCAAACACATGTTTTCCTGCATGCAAGCATGTTCATGCTCTGCTTCTTAAGGGAGCTGTCCTGTCTTCCCTTTCCTTTATTTCTTCTTCCCCTGACAGAAGGTAAACCCATTTACGCACGTTTCTCTGTGTGAGCGGGGAGCACATGGGGGTGGTGGGGGTGGAGTCCCCTTTTAAGGGAGCCCGGAGACACCAGAGTGCTAAAGGCTGAGGGGAGTGAGGGAAGGGCCAAATGGCACAGGGAACAGCGGCGGCTGTGCGCAGAGGAATGCTGTAAGCAGTCTCTCGAGAGTTCTCGGCTTTCTCTGCTGCCTGAGGCCTGTTCAGGCCCTGGCTGGTGTGGCTCAGTGGGTTGGGCCGAAGGGTTGTCAGTTGATCCCAGCCGGGTACATGGCCAGGTTGCAGGCTCAATCCCCAGGGGCCTGCAGGGGCAGCTGATAGGTGTTTATCTCTCTCCCTCTCCAAAAACCAATTTTTTAAAAAAAGAAAAGAAGTCTGTTCAGGTGCCCTGGAGAGGCGCTCTCTGACTGGGTTTTGACTTTTTCTGGCTTCTCAGATGCGGAGCCAAATGATGAGCCACGCTTTGCTGTGTAGACACGGTCCTTGCCCCCCAACACCTAACTGTGGTGATTGTGCCCCTCAGGTTCATTCTCTCTCTGGCTTCCTGTAAGAAGTGTCTCGTCATTGATGACCAGCTCAACATCCTGCCCATCTCCTCCCACGCGGCCAGCATCGAGGCCCTCCCTCCCCAGGCCCCGGTGAGTAGGCCCGGGTCCGAGACTCGGGGGAGGCTGCCCTGTCTGTCGAACTCTCCTGTGGCGGTGGCGAACCTTCTCTCCTCCGCTAGGATGAGAGTCTCGGTCCCTCTGATCTGGAGCTGAAGGAGCTGAAAGAGAGCTTGCAGGACACGCAGCCGGTGGGCGTGCTGGTGGACTGCTGTAAGACCCTAGACCAGGTGAGTGGCATTCAGACGTTCCCCATCCCAGAATGCATAGCACTGAGGGGTAACAGTCACATGCAGGAAGCAACAGGCCAAGTCAAACCTTCCATCCTCCCTGGGGAAGGCGTTTTCTCTGGCTCAGACTCAGCAGGGCTGTTCCGACTTGTCTGGGTTCACTTTGTCCCCGTACCCCCAGGAGCAGTTCAGGCCTGTGAGAACTGCCCACTTTTTTAAAAAAAAAATACATTTTATTGATTTTCTACAGAGAGGAAGGGAGAGGGATAGAAAGTTAGAAACATCGATGAGAGACATCGATCAGCTGCCTCCCGCACGCCCCCCACTGGAGATGTGCCCACAACCAAGATACATGCCCTTGATCGGAATCGAACTGAACCAAACCGGTCCTGTCAGAACTGCCCGCTTTTATTTGGCCTTGGCATCAGCCTGGTTCTCCAGGGGCTGGGGGAGGCGGCTGGAACCCAGCCTCTCTCAGAGCTCACCCCGTGCATGTCTTCCACAGGCCAAAGCTGTCCTGAAATTCATTGAGGGGATCTCTGAGAAGACCCTGCGGAGCACCGTTGCGCTCACGGCTGCCCGCGGGCGGGGAAAGTCTGCAGCCCTGGGACTGGCTATCGCGGGGGCAGTGGCTTTTGGGTAAGGGCGCCCGAGTCCCCATCTTCAGGAATTCTGGCCTCCGGGGGAGCATTGTGTGGATCAGGTGGGGCTCAGCGGGCTGGGAGGCTGGTCCGGGGCTGAGCGGGCTCCTGGGGATTTCTTTGGGGGTTGGGTTCCTGTCTAGAAACAGCAGCACATTCCCCGACTCTTGGAGGTGCAGACACACATGTGCAGGCAGACACAGACACAGACACGCTCCAGGGC
>PVJN01027747.1:0-27802 GCA_004026805.1 Lasiurus borealis
GAGGGGGAGGAGGGGGAGGAGGAGGAGGAGGAGGAGGAGGAAGAAGAAAGGCAGGGAGGACCCTACAACTATCTTTAGGTCCCTGCCCCTATAGCTCCCTAATAAAGAGACTCGGGAGTTAGGCCTTAGGTTTTACTAACACAAAGCTTTCCAAGGACATTCGAGCCCGGTGTTTGCTAAGAATGTTCATCTGGGTTGATAATAACAGTGGCTTAAAATCGCATGGCGATTTCCCTAGCTGGTAAGACAAACACGCAAATTGTATTTACAGTGAGCCTTCCCTTGTATTTTCAGCTGATTCCAATCTCTTAATAACTCCGCCACCACGGTTAGACAAGATAATCTGACTCAAAGGAATGCTTCATGCAAGGCACGAAAGTGGAGGAGTCAGAACTGCAGCTCTGCCTGAGTCAGGACTAGAGCCAGGTGAGTCAGGGGGAGACGCAGGGTCAAATCACATCTTTTTAGCTAAAGTTTTGACATTTTGGATCACCGTGGATTTTTTTTTTTTTTTTTTTTGGCATTGGCTTTGATTTTTTTCCCCAAGAGCATATTAAAGTACTACTTATCTTGATTACTGAGTCTTGGGGGGACTGTCACATGTTCCACCCAAAGGCAGGTGCCTCGCTTGCTTCCCCTTAATTCTGACCCGGCTAAGTCTGATGATGCCTGCATCAGGGTTGTTACATTACCTGGCATCACTGCTATTCAAGCTAAAGTCTAGGTAAAGTCTAGGAAGTGAAAAAAACACTCCACTCAGATTACTGGAGGCAAAAAGAAATATGCAGCTATGCAAATAGAATGCCTGCGCTTTGGTGCTTTAAAGTACCAAGCTATGAAAACATCGTAAAAACACAAAATGGGTCAAGACCGGTTTGGCTCAGTGGACAGAGCATCTGCGGACTGAAAGGTCCCAGGTTTGATTCCGGTCGGGGGCATGTACCTTGCTTGCGGGCACATCTCCACTGTGGGGCGTGCAGGAGGCAGCTGATGGATGTCTCTCTCTCATTGATGTTTCTGACTTTCTATATCTCTCCCTTCCTCTCTGTAAAAAATCAATAAAATATATTAAAAAACAAACACAAAATGGGCAAAAGTCTACTAACTACCTGTTTATCACGGCCCAATTTGGCACAATAGGAAAATACTGGTAGCAAATGTAAAAAGCTTTCTAGCCACACTTCTCCAATAAAATAAAAATGTGTAATTGTCATTGGATTGAAAATGAAATCCTCGGAAAGCATTTCATGGTTAATTTAATAGAATTCCCCGTACTTGATGTAAGCAAGCTCCATCATCTATAGTATGTAGCTAAAAAATGCTCTGGCCTATTATTGACCATTAGAAGGAACTAAATGAATTTAGAAACTTAAATTAGGTTCCCAAGAAGCCACACGGTAATGACTACTACAGTACTAATAATTTTTTTAGAAAATTATGTGAATTTGTTACGCTGATGTTTTAATAGCAGTTACTTTTAAGGAATGCTTGAAATC
This sequence comes from Lasiurus borealis, assembly GCA_004026805.1. Taxonomy (NCBI): domain Eukaryota; kingdom Metazoa; phylum Chordata; class Mammalia; order Chiroptera; family Vespertilionidae; genus Lasiurus; species Lasiurus borealis. The sequence goes on from PVJN01027747.1 coordinate 1,497, forward strand.
AACGATCTTACTCTTAACTGGTTCAGGGGAAAAAAAATCTGTGGTACTAAAACCATGGTGGAAGAAGCTTTTCCAGTAAGTGATTTTTTTTTTTTCCTGGAGGCAGAAACAAAAAACTAATGATGCCTTCTAATTTCTCAGTCTTCCCGCTGCAAACCTCCAGGCCCCTTTAATGGAAGCCATTAATATTTAAATAACCAGGCTAGTTACAGAAGTTCCCTTGTGGGCAGATGTTGACTCAGAGATGTTCAAGAAAGGCAGAGCTGGCCTTATTTTAATTGACATATCTAATTCATAAGAGTAAGAGTTGGGTCAATTTAGAATATCGCATTAACATTTAATTAAACAACTGTTCGAGTCATGGCTTCCCATGTAGGTGAATTAAAACAGTATTTTTTCATTTCACAGTTCTCACTTAACACTCTGAATTCCTGAATTGTGCACTAAGCTGTCATCTCTCCTAATGAAATGAAAGCTATTACCCTGAATGGAAAAGTCTTTTTTCATTTTTTCCTATAACATCCATCTCAAATGTTTTTGCTTATCATAAACTAGCCTGAATCTTTTTACTTATTGAATACTTATTGACTACTTTCTAAGCTAATAAACCCTGTACCAGAATCTACTACCTATAGAAAGGGAAAAGAAAAAATTACTCACCATACACTTTATCGTATGTCTATTTGAAATAATATGAAACATTGGCACTATTTCCAGTTCAAATATGCTACATTGAAGGATTCAGACAAACTGTTCCTCTTAAGAACTGTTTAGAAACAGAATAAAATCTAGGCAGATACAAAGGAATATTGGCAGAATCAAATAAGCTAAAGGTCAGAATTTTATGATTTGCTAACACTGTCTGCTAAATCTTAAATATTACAGTTGGAAATTGTTTATATTAAATATTGAACATTGGACACAGTTATTTATCAGAGTTTTACAGGATAATAAATACAGTCAATAATATAACCAACTTAAGTAAGTTTCTGTACACTGAAAAGATAAAATTATATACAGCAATTAATATATATCTATGACAATGCTTCGAAAATATACTAAAATATTAGGCAAAGTAAAGCAAGCTATTAAATTTGGATAGGTGGTATTGTCTCCTTATTTAATACTTCTTAAGAATTTCTAAGTCTTCTACAATAACTAATCTTATAGTCAGAAAAAAACAATGGTTTTGAAGACAAAGTGAAGCAGCTGAGAGACATGGCAAAAAAATAAAGCGTGTTTCTTATTCCTTATTATACCTGTTATGACCTCTTGCGTTTCCATGGAGTCGGGTTCTGTTGGTTCTTTTACAACAGGTCCTTCTCTCCCTAACATTCTGAGAAGACCAGTCCTGACCTGCTAAAGCCATAGAGCCTCGGAGACTCGGGGTATATGTCCTCGTTGGTCAAGGAGAAGGCTCTGCGTAAATGTGAGATGTGCTAATAACAGTTACTGCTCTAACATTTGTGTTTAATTCCGCCTGAAGCAGTGTCTGTAACAGATGTGCGTATCATTGGTACTAAACAAATATTTGTTGAACAGATGGATCCAAAAAAAAATGAATCATGATATTTTAGACCTGGATGAGATAATTCATGTTCACATAGTGCGATTCTTTCATCTTACCAACCAGAGAGCGGAAGCCAGAGGAGTAAGTAAGATTCTTGAGTTGTAGGGCCAAGCCATACTCAAAGCAAGGATCTGTTGATGGCTCAAATATACTGTGCTTTCAACTGTCTTGTCCTTGGTGACAGTTACCTTCAGATATTCTGACTCCTATTGTCTTGAAACTATAGAAGATTTAGAAATTCTTAAGAAGTATTAATAAGAACCCATAATGGTCCTAGATCCTTTCACAGACCAGTAGAAGATGTAGTTAAACAAATAAAAAAGAAACATTCATAAGGAAATCTTTCCGGAGGAATTTGGTTTTCGGAAGAAGTTCAAACTAATCCTGCCATAACCGACTCGGTAGACCTTGGGCAAAGACAGTGAGTTCTGTGTGGGTCCCGGTCAGTGCGTTAGAACCAACAAGGAGATTTCCAGGAGCTGTGAGAACCAGTGGTCCCACACGGCCATTGTTACAAATTACGCTATAAAAGCTTACCATTAAATAAGTTATATTGAAAAAAATGTCATAATATCAAAACTTGCCACTTCTAACTCATCTGACTACATTGTCCTGTGGCCTGTGTCCTGGAGTTAGATCTTTCTGTGTTTGTCAGGGGGGCGGATTACACAACAGTTTGCTAACAGGCATTTCTTTCCAACTCGGTGCTCAGTGACACCTGTTGGCAGCTGGCAGCAGCCACAGCAGGAATATTTACACCATGGTCATCAGCACACACCACCAATCAGGGTTTTCCTGCCCCCCCCCACCTCCCCAGAGAGCCAGTTATTGAATATACACCTGCACGTGTCAGTCTTATGGTTCTTATTTTTAAAAATAAGCTAAGAACCACTTTCTCTCAACTCAAACGTAATTATAATTAAATGACCAGCAGCAGAGACAAACGGGAGCATCCTGCCCAGTTGTCGTCTGTGTGTGGAAGCAACCAGCCACCCGCTTACATGGGCAAGGCCTCTAGGGAAGGAGCGCGTCCCTGGAAGGTGGGGGTGCCACCGATGGAAGAGGAATAAGCAGAAGCTCCGGCGTGAGGACAAAGCGCAGAGCCAACACTTCCAGCGGCCTGTGTTCTCTTTATCTCTCCTTCCACCGTCTCCTTTGTAAATGATTCCAATTAAAGGGAAAAATTCATGTAGGTAGTAATTGGTATAGCTGACATTCAAACAGCTACATGGGTCCCCCTGACATGTTTAATTGGCATTAATAGCTCCCATCGCAATTACAACATTGCCCCAAACAACAAAAATAGGCCAATTAGTAACAGACATTGCCACAAAATCTCTAACTAAAAAAAAAAAAAAAAAAAGTAGCTGAAACCGGTTTGGCTCAGTGGATAGAGCGTCAGCCTGCAGACTGAAGGGTCTCAGGTTCGATACTGGTCAAGCGCACGTATCTTGGAGCACATTCCTAGTAGCAGGTGTGCTACTCTCTATCTCCCTCCCTCCCTTGTAAAAATAAAATCAATAAAAAATATTTTTAAAAAAGTACAAGAAAGTGGTCCTCTAGTTAAAAGAGACTCAGTCACCTCTCAAGATTCTTCATGCATATCCACAGCATTTGGATGCTGCCTTAAAAGACTACTGTGCAAACCTAAATTAAATACTAAAGTCAGACCCCCAATCCAGCTATTTTGCGAAAAAGATTTCCACGCAAACAAATGATAAAATAACCCCTTTATTTGGAAGGAGCCACTGTCCATCTTCCTTATGGCATCGTTTTAACTTCTAACACTGATACAGTGGTACCTCGATATACGAGTTTAATTCGTTCCATAACCTTGAGGCGTGGGAAACTATGAGACGCTCGAGTCACGGTAAACCGGTAGGTCGTGTGCAGCCGGCCGATCATTGCGATGACTCCTATCTCAAATGTTGCTCGTATTTCAAAGCAAAAATCGCTCGCTCGATGGCTCGTATCTCAAAAATCTCGTATGTTAGGGCACTCGTATCTCGAGGTACCACTGTACTTGAAGTGCTCTGTTCCCAGAGACGACACAGCACTGGGCACACCTGGTGAGGGGCAACCTTTTGCACACGTGGCACCGGGACTGTCCGCCCATCACCCTTCTGCAGGCCGCCCCTCTGGCACCCACAGTGTGTCTCATCTTACACATGAATCAGGAGCGCCTCTCTCTGCCACCATCCCCTCGGGTTCCCAGGGAGGAGAGCCCAACTTGAGTTATGTGGCAGGAAGGGGAGGAAAGGAATTAGGAACCAGAGAAAATAAATTATCAGACACTGTAGTAGGACACTTTTACCCGGAAATCAAACTCCGCCCAGAAGGAAAATTGGAGTGGCGGTGGAAATAAAAAGTAGACATGGCCCCAAATGTGAATAACAGTTTTGTAACAGAAAAACAGACCATCCCCGTGAGGAAAGGCATTATCGTGATCATGATACCAATAACCTCTATCAATTATGGAATGTTCCCTGTGTACTGACACTGTGCTAATGGTTTTATAGCTTCATTTCTAACCTTCACCCTGCAGGCATTATTACCTCCCATTTTACAATGAGAAGCCGATCCTCAGAGAATTTAACTTACTTGCCCAAAGACACACAAGCTACTAAACTAAGTGGTAGAACAAGGAATTCAGGCCAGTCCTTGTCTGTCTCCAAAGTCCATTCTGCAGTCCCAATGCCAGCGTGTCCCAAAAGGTGCCACAGGGACCAAGATCCTCCTCCTCATCCAGGTAAGTCTGGGAGGACAACATACTATATCCTGCCCGAATTAAGTTATTATTTTGCTGAGAAGTTCTGCTATAAATAAATGTGTTAAAACTTGATCCTAGCGGAGACCGGTTTGGCTCAGTGGATAGAGCATTGGCCTGTGGACTGAAAGGTCCTGGGTTCAATTCCGGTCAAGGGCATGTACCTTGCTTGCGGGTACATCTCCAGTGTGGGGTGTGCAGGAGGCGGCTGATCCCTGTCTCTCTCTCATCGATATTTCTGACTTTCTATCCCTCTCCCTTTCTCTCTGTGAAAAATCAATAAAATATATTTTAAAAAACAAACAAAAACAAACAAACTTGATCCTAGTATTCCTCAAACCAACAATATTTCCTTAGGAAAGGCTTTTTATTCCTGTGTAATATCTAAGAAATGGAGTAGAACACCATTCCGTGAACTTGGTTTACTCAACAAAATATGTGGGAGGGGCACCTGTAGCCTAGGCCCTCCCTGTTCCCAATGACCTCAAGAAAGTGTCTGGCTGACAGTGTGCGGGAAACACTTCGGACTTGAGGAAGCAGTGCAAATGTCCTGCGCCGCGAACAAGCTTTGCTGGTTGATTGACAGGCATGGAGTGGAGGTAGGAGGAAGCGGCCCAGGAGTTTCAGGATAGGCAGGTTCAACACCTGTGAGGTCTCATCTGTGCTCATAGCCACGTGCCTTGCTCTTTTGTCTTCTCCGTTTCTCCAAAACTCGGGCAATGGGGAGACGTTTGCTGTCTTGGGGCTCCCTGAGACCTCAACAGAATGGAACTTGGGTTTTGTTCTGAGTGGAACAGGCTGGAATGTTATTTTCGGTGCACCCCACTGTCTCTATTATGCTGCAAGCATTTCATCATACAGTGGTACCTTGAGATACGAGTTCCCTAACATACGAGATTTTTGAGATACGAGCCGTCGAGCGAGCGATTTTTGCTTTGAAATACGAGCAACATTTGAGATAGGAGTAATCTCGAGGATTGGCCGGCTGCACACGACCCACCAGTTTACCGCAACTCGAGCGTCTCATAGTTTCCCACGCCTCAAGGTGACAGAACGAATTAAACTCGTATCTCGAGGTACCACTGTACACGTAACTACACAAAGGCATGGTTAATAGTATCAGCATCACCCGCATCCCCAGAATTTGAAGCCCACACAGTACGGCTTGGCCACTCCAGCCCTGAAGGGAGAAGAGTGGATCCACAGAAATAAATTCTAAGATCAAATCAGCTAAACGATCTTCACAGGATGATCCTATCCAACAAAGTCATGCCAGGACGAGTTCACGAGAACTAAAGGATACAAAACCAAATTCCCTTATTATGTATTTTAAAATCAAGCGGGGAGGGTATCCAGAGCGGCGACAACAGAAAAAGCATGGAAACACCTCTCTTATCACATCCATCAGCAGTTTCTAGGCTCAGAAGAGCTATTTGCACTCTGCGGCTTGCTGCATTCTGAATTCCGGACATACCATCTTGCCAAAATCATCAATGATCTCCATATCCCCGAACTCCAAACAAAAGTTTCTGCTGTTCTCTTAGCTGGTTTCTCTGACACACTGACATTACCCTTTAGGACAGTGGTTCTCAGCCTTCCTAAGGCTGAGACCCTTGCATACAGTTCCTCATGGGATGGTGACCCCCAACCATGAAATGTTGCTACTGTTGTGCATTGTGATGTAAATACCTGCATTTTCCGATGGTCTTAGGCGACCCCTGTGAAAGGGTCGTTCGACCCCCAAAGGGGTCTCAACCCACAGGTTGAGAACTGCTGCTTTAGGACAATTTATCATTGACTTGTCTTCTGTAATCTGGGCTCTCATAGATCTTCTAGAAATTTCTCTTTCAGAGTTCCCTCTTCCTCTGGCTTCCCTCAAACATTGGGATGCCTCAGATTCTCTCCTTAGTCATCTCGCTCCACTCTCTCTCCAGGGTAATCTCATTGCTTTAAGTAGCACCTTCTCCGGACCCCGCTCGAAACAATAGCTCTTCTTAAAAGCATAGCCTCAGCCGTCCGCTGCCTGCCACACGTTTCCCACCGAGGCCCCAGGGGCACGTGAACGCAGCTCGTCAAGGTGGAACCTGACGCTCGTGCTAAGTCACAGTGAACTGAGCACAGTTACTCCTGCCCCCTCGTAAAACCGCTCCAGAGGGAAGCGAAGACGTGTTTTAAAAGGTATAAATCCCACGGCCCGTGAGAGCAGAAGGAATAACAGCACATCAGGCGGATCAAATTTTGTTGTTGTGGGATGGAAAGGGAAGGGAGAGTGAGCAGAGGAAGAAAGCAGAATAGAGATGAGGCACCGGCTCCTTCATGTGAAAAGGCCACAGACAAGCACAGGCGTTCTGAGTGCTGGAGGCTGCAGAAGGCAAAGGTGAGGCAGGGGCTGTGGAGAAGGATTGGTCTCAGTCTGCAACTGCAGGCTGGGGGAGCCCCTTTCTATGTCACGTGTGATTCAGGGTTCCCGGTTCAGGGTTCGAGTTCTGGAGGAGGCCGCACGCAAATGAAGAGAGACTAGAAAAACATCTATTTGGCGATATTGGGGGGCCAGGTGGGAGCCTTCCTCTAGTACAGTGGTTCTCAACCTGTGAGTCTCGATCCCTTTGGGGGTCAAACGACCCTTTCACAGGGGTCGCCTAAGACTATTGGAAAACACCTATTTCCCATGGTCTTAGGAACCAACACACTGCTCCTCAGTGTAGCAAAGTGTAGCAATGTAGTTTACTGTTGTCATAGGAAGACTGTTGCCCATGCTACACCACGATTCAAGACAACATTTCATTTATTTGTCATTAGGAAGAAATATTTCACAATATATAATTACATATTTTCTGTGATTAATCACTATGCTTTAATTATGTTCAATTCATAACAACGAAAATACATCCTGCCTATCAGATATTTACATTACAGTTCATAACAGTAGCAAGATTACAGTTATGAAGTAGCAATGATAATCATTTTATGGTTGGGGGTCACCACCACATGAGGAGCTGTCTTTAAAGGGTAGCAGCATTAGGAAGGTTGAGAACTACTGCTCTAGTGGAAAGGACTACCTCTTGCTCTGGCCTTTTTCTCCCTTTTATTAAGACTATGGGACACACCCATAGCCTTTAGGCAAGAAATTCCAAGAACAGAAATCCACATGAGACAAACAGGTAGAGGCTGCTTCAGCTAACAATGTTTAACTAAACAGTGAGTGATGAACTCTGACCTTTCAGAGCAGTGAAGGTTGTCCAGCCTTCTGGTCTCCTGTCCACGTCTTTCTATTAATGAGAGTGTTTGGTTTCCACCAGCAGGCAAAGGCTCAGATACACCGCTCCTTGCCTGGCTCTTACTTCTTCTGTAAAACACTTATTCTTTGAAAAATTAAACTAGTCTTGGGAGCAATAAATATAGTAAAAACTGGGGAAGAGACACCCAATTTAAAGCTGTCTCCACACAGACATACCCTGAACACTCCCGCTGAACTTGAACGTGCCTTAAACCCAGGCCTGGACCACTCAGCTCTAAGAGAGCTGGCAGCACACACCATGCGCCTCCATCCCTCAGAGGACTCTGCTCTGGGATGGCTGGAACCTCTTAGAAAAAGGACATACCCGAAACCGGTTTGGCTCAGTGGATAGAGCATCGGCCTACGGACTGAAAGGTCCCAGGTTTGATTCCGGTCAAGGGCATGTACATTGATTGCGGGCACATCCCCAGTAGGGAGCGTGCAGGAGGAGGCTGATTGATGTCTCTCTCTCATCGATGTTTCTAACTTTCTATCCCTCTCCCTTCCTCTCTGTGAAAAATCAATAAGATATATTTTTTAAAAAAGAAAAAGGAAGTAGTCACACTGATGTGTGAGGTTCTATGAGAACGTCTTGGTTCTGCCAATTAATTTCAGGGAGCCAGGGAGCTGCTGCTAAGTCCCTTGGACACAGTAAAACTTAACAATCAGTGACTTCGTTTCTCACATTTAATATACGACCAGGCAGCAAGGAACCACTGCACATTGGGCAGAAAGTCTCTAATCTAAAAGGAAAACCAAAAGAAACTACTTGAACAAAAACAAACAAACAAAAAATCAAAAACACCTCCAAAGAAACAGTAATACATGAAATAGATTAGCCCTTCAAAAACAACAAAAAATTACTTAAAGGAATAAGAGTAGACATTGCACTCATGAAGTAGCAGAAAGTTGTCTTGAAAAGAAGCAAAAAACAACATACTCCTGAAAATTAAAAATAAGGTAACAGCAATTTTAAATTTTTGATAAAAGAAGGGACAAAAAAGTCACAGAAATCTCCCAGAAAATATAAGGACAAAAATATAAGAGGAAAAAAGGTCCTTAGGAGATTTGTTCTGGAAGACGAATATCTGAGTAATGGGCATTCTAGAAAAAGAAGGCAGATAAAATTCAGGGGAGGAGATTATTGAAGTAGTAGTACAAAATCATTTAGCAAAAATATGGACATGTTTCGCCGAATTAAAGGGATGACAATTTTCCCAGATCAAGGCCTGGAAAGACATGGGCCAGTTTCCAGGAATAAACGGAGAGCGAGAGAGCCAGAGAGAGAAAAGAACAGAACATTAAAAGAATCAAGAACCAAAACGGTGCTAGGCTTTTCAAAAGCAGCCACAGCAGCTAAAATACACTGTGGGGACAGCTTCTAAATTGTCAGAGGAGAATGAATTTTAAGCTGGAATTGTATTCTCAGCCAAACTATCAAACAAATGTGATGATAAAGCATATGCAGGTGTGTACATATGTTTTTACAAATTGGTTCTCAGATACCATCTCTCAGAAACCTGGTGGCAAATGTGTTCCTCCCCATGGAGGAAGTAAAGTAAGAAAGAGAATGAGGTGGCATCCCAGGGACAGGGGAACCCACAGGACAGAGTCCCAGCATGACAGCTCTACCTAATGGCCCCCATGCAGAGTGGAGCAGTGAGACTGAGCAATCCGTAGGGAAGGATCGAAGAAAGAATAAAAGCATGTAACTACCTCCTGCGTGTTTTGTTTTTGTTTTTTGGTGAAAAAATCATATCCATAAGGATACTACAGTTCTGTCAGCAGGCTTGAACAGAAGTCCTGATGATTACATAGAAAACTAAAATAAAAAAAGAGGCAGCCAAAACCGGTTTGGCTCAGTGGATAGAGCATCAGCCTGCGGACTGAAAGGTCCCAGGTTCGATTCCAGTCAAGGGAATGTACTTTGGTTGCAGGCACATCCCCATTAGGAGGCATGCAGGAGGCAGCTGATTGATGTTTCTCTCTCATTGATGTTTTTAACTCTTTATCTCTCTCCCTTCCTCTCTGTAAAAAATCAATAAAATATATATTTTTTAAAAAGAGACAAGTATTAACTCAATGAACAATATCAAACTGTACGAGAAAGGCATTGCAATGAGAGCATACTACTTAGCTCAGCAAAGAGCAATACATACAAGTTAGGGAACAGATTCAGCAATAACAATGAGTTCTATAAGCCTTGGTCAGGATAGAGGCTGGGCAAACTGAGACCTAAGTTAGGTGAGAGTGATAAGTTCTCACCTTAATAGACAAATACCTCGAGTTGATTTTTTTTTAAGTAAAACTCTAAATCAAGAAAGAGTTCAAGAAATCAAGAAATAGACCAGGCAGATCACTGAGAAATTCGGAGGAAAACACCAGGAGAAGCAGGTGAAAGCTGGGAGGAGACTGCAGAGTAAGAGAAGTGTGGAGAGGAGGAGAAAGAGGAAGAGAATGTTTTCCCGTGAGAATGGTACCATAATTTGGACTTTTCACCCACGGATGTGAATTAAGTACTTTTGATTTTTGTCAACATAACAGTAACTCCAAAAGGTAAACTTACTACCTTCTTCCCTAAACATGTCTCTGCTTCCCTATTTCATTTTGATTGGAAACACTCAAGCTCTGAAGCTGGACATCCCAGACGGACCGACTCCTCCGCCTCCCTCTTGCTGTCTCTCCACAGCCAACCCACCACCTCTGCACGCCTTGGATGTTTTTCACCTTCTTCCTCTTCTCTCTAACTCTACTCCCAGGTTCGATTCCAGATCCTCACCATTAGTTCCTTGGACCAATGCGGATCTCCAAGCTAAGATCTAACCCTGACTTTAATGCCTACTTAATGACTTGCCCGCTCTCCTCATTTGCTGTTGTGTCTCTATTTTCTTGGGCGGTGGGTGTTACACTTTTACCAACTTGGTTGCATGGCAATACAGGCAGATACAGGCAGAGTAGAAAGTGCTAAAGAGCAGGGAGAAGCTGGAGAAATCATGGAGAGGCGAAAATGGCCATAGCTATGTGAATGGCAGGACAATGGGGAAAGCAGAAGACTGGTGGAATAAAACACACAAACAAAACAGAGCTTTCCTTAGTTCGCTCTGGTCTAAAAGAACTCAGCGGAGGACGGTGTGATCGTAAGGAGAGCTAATGAAGTGAGTGCTCAGCTTAGCTGGAGGAGCTGGCATGTCTGAGGGAGTCTGGCAGAGTTCCAGAAGTGGGGCGCAAAGAAGAAAGGGCCAGAGGGCAGAGTTCATAACCACTGAGGGGCCACAAGAAGGACCCTGTGTGCGCCAACATTTAATATGAGGCCTGCACACAGTAAGCACGGACGTATTTCATCTCATGTATCTGTCCACTCGGAACAGAAGTACTCTGTCTACAGGTGCATGGCTTTGAGTATCAGAGCCGCACTTGAAGGTAAATAAACACGTTCTCTCTGTTAAGTGCACGAGGCTTCCTATGAAGAATGGGGCATTTCCGTGGGTTTTTGGGGGTGCTCATAAACAGGCACGGGCTGTTTGCTGAGGCGGTAACTAAGCTCCCCCTTCCTCCCTCCCTCCCTCCCTTAGTTCTGTGTGTCCCAGAGCGGCATTCAACGCTTAGTGTTTCCTCTGACAAATGCTCTGCTTCTGGAACCAAAACGAAGTCACTAGCAAAGCACTGCCTCGCTGCTTGCTCCTGTGGGAGGCGCTCAGACACACAGGAGCAGAACGAGGACATGGGCCAGGGACAGAAGGTCACCGGGCGAAAAGTCCCGGGTGCCTGGTAAAGGACGATTGTGGGGTGAGCCCTCACCCAGAGTGAATACAGCTTGGATCCCCTGACCTTTCCTCCCTGAGATGACATCTCGGCCTCAGTTGTATTTTGGCTCCAGGCCCAGAAAAGCAGCAAAACCAGCCACAGCTGCCCTCAGGACCAGCTGCAGTGACTAATGACCCCCTCCCCCCGGTGCCGGTCAATCAATCAGCGGAGAGCTAGACCCTGAATGGACACACCTGGAAAGCTACTGAATAGTCTATTGAGATCTTCCTCCAGGGCCTCCCTTAAAGTCTCCCCCCTTAAAACCCTCAGGAGGAGCACCCAGGATGATCTCTTCCCAGGGGCAGGTCAGTGCGTTCCCTGTCCCTTTTCCCTCCTATTTCCCCTACCTCCTCTCCGTCTCCCTCCCCTTCTCCCCCTTTCTCCTCCTCTATCTCCCCCTCCCTGCCCCAGGCGTGTTACCATGAGCTTCCTCACTCCTTGACCTCCCTAACTCATTTCCTAAGCCCATTTCTTCCTGGAATGACTTCTGCGTCTGTCATTTACCAAACAAATGTTCTCTTCCAGTGTGGGTCTTGGCTCTGCATTTTCTCCCAGCCAGAACCCGAGGGTCAAGGTTGCCACACCTGGGTTTGGGGAGACTCCCTGGTCAGACACCTGGTGTGGTTCCCACTGGCCACCACCCTCCTTGTTTTTATTTTTCCACGGGGAGTGAGCTGGTCAGCCCAGGGACTTGCTTAATGCTCTTCTCGTCACTTGAACCTCCTGTCAGTCAGCGTTCACTAACTCAGCTATAAACTCAGGCCAGTAGAAACCCACGCAAACTGGCTTAGAAGCTAGAGTCACATATATGGGGGTCCGCCCCTCCAAAACAGCCAATTCCTTAGGAAAGAAGAATGCAATGGCTGCTTACAAAGAACGCTGGCATCCACATAAAGGGTTTGCCCGGGGCTCAGGGTAACCTGGGGTAGAAGGCCTGAAAGCCCCACCATCCCCAGGGGCTTGACAACCGTACAGACTTGCATACCCTGTTTCCCCCAAAATAAGACAGGGTCTTATATTAATGTTTGCTCCCAAAGATGCACTAGGTCTGATTTTCAGGGGCTGTCTTATTTTTCCATGAAGAAGAATACGGTACATGTTTAATGTTGAACAACAAAAAAGGACATTTATGACCTGTACACAGTAAGGTACTAGTTGTCATCACAAACCAGCTCCCTGATGGGCCGCAGCGCAGCCGGAGCTGTTCAAGCAGGGCGAGGTCTCTTTAAATCAGGAATCAGACGCCTTACCCTAGCTTTGGGGCCTTATATTCGGGGGAGGCCTTATTATCGGGGAGGTCTCATTTTCAGGGGGATGCTTTCTATTACGAAAGGCAAAACTGGAAGTAGGTCTTATTTTCGGGGGATGTCTTACTTTCTGGGAAACAGGGTATGCCAACAAAGCCGGTGCGGTCTACTTTAAGAAAAAAAAGTTCCGGTTCCTATTGAAACACCTTTCTTAAAAGTTACTTTTCCAGTTAGTAAAATGCATTTTCGTTGAATCTCTTTTTTCTCCTAACATCTCTGTTCTTATTCATCACATACACACACAGTAAAAAAAATAAGTGTACATTTAAGGGGAGAGGGCGTTCAAAGAGGAATGGAGAGGGAGAAGGAGATAGAAACATTAATGATGAGAGAGAATCATGGATTGGCAGCCTCCTGCACGCCCCTCCTGGGGATCAATCCTGGAACCCAGGCCGGTGCCCTGACCAGGAGTTGAACTTGGGACCCTTCAGTCCCCAGGCCAAAACTCTAGCCACGCAGCCAAACCAGGTCAAGTGTCTTTTCAATGTGCAGAGCCTAAGGTGCTAGTAGAATTCAAATAATCCGCTCAAGGTCACCAATTCTCTAAAGGCAGAGCTGGGATTCGGACCCATAAATATGGCAGAAGCCCCTTTTCCCCGTGAGACCGAGTTGGCCTTAAAGGTACAGGCGCCCCCGTTTCTCTGTGCATCCCCTTGGCTCCTGGGAGGCCCTGCCTGGCCTGACCCCCTGGGCAGGGAGTTGTGGCCGGTCCCCCACCCTGGTTCCCCTGCACCCTCCATTCCAGGAAAAACAGTCTTGGGGTGTCCCTGCCTCCCTTCCCTCCAGCCCATTCTTTTTTCATGGGGCGCACTCCCATCAAAGGCACCCTCCACCAGGGTTCCAGCGCCTGGGGTCCTGCCTGGAGCCTGGGAGTTCCCAGGGCTGGGCGCCTGCAGGGCAGAGGTCAACCCTCTACAGCACCCGCCCTGGAACTCCTGAGCCCGCCAAGCCCACCCGGCCTCCTCGGGAGCATCTCCCTGCGTTTCCCCTTAATTCCGGGGGCCGAGGGCTTCGGACCCCACCCGCCCCGCCCTGCACTGGCTGCGCTTGGAAAGGTGGCAAGGACCCCGCGCACTTACGCAGGGCAGCAGCGCTCCTTCCCGCCTCCTGCGTGCAGAGTGGAGCCCGGTCAGCAGAGGCCACAGAGCCCTCCCCTGGCACCTCCCAGTTGCCAGCACCTTGCAGGAGGCCAGCTTTTAAGGGCCCCTCTCTGCCTCTCAGAGATGCACGTGACCCAGGTTTCTGGGGCCCCAGGTAGGTCCCCACCCACCTCCCAGGAGACCTGGCCTCGCCCAGGGAGCACTTCCCATTCTGGGAACAGCCTGCAGCCCCCACCCCCACCCCACCCCCAGGCCGTAGGGGGAGGGAGGGGATCTTAAAAATGAACGAGGAAGGTGAGCAGAGGTCAACTCCTTGGTTGGTTCCTCTGGGCGTTTGGAGGTTCTCTCCTGCGTTTACAAAGCTGCTGTCTTAGAATCTCACGGCTGCATTTTGAAATCAGGAGCATTTGCAATCAGAGTGTTTGCCTCTGGGAACCCAGCTGCGTCTCTCCCGCCCTCTGAAAAGCCTGGGCGCATCCCGGCCTAACACTGGGAGCAGTGGGTGTGAGCACCCAGTGCTGACAGCTTTCTCTGAGTTACTGCAGAGGAAACCTAGGCAACCCAACCGGATGTGCTGTTAGCATCAGCAGCAGCTCCATTTTGCAGGCGGGAGACTGAGACCCAGACGTTAGGTGTCCCGTGGAGAGTCACACCTCTTGGAAGCCACCTGAGTACTTATTAGTAATGTCCACCACTGGGTTCGGGGCACAGAGCCAGACTCTGGGGGAAGATGGCATGCAAAGGGATTGCAAGCAGAAAAGACAAAGCACGCCGTCCTTCCCCTGTCTGAGCTCCCAGATGCCTTGGTGTCCCAGAATTTCTCTAAGGACACAAGCACAGGTGGCCAAGAGTATCCTCTGCCAATAGAATGGACTTACATGGATGACTCAAGGCACTTATTAAATATTGGCCGAGCATACATGACACAGGAGACAGACAGGCCATGCATGCATCACAGGCGGTATATTTACCAGATCCTGGTGGTGTCCAGACCTCGGCAGGCCACCCGGGGATCCGCGCTGACAGACACACACACTGGACGTTGGACGTTGCAGCTGCAGCTCGGCGTCTGGTAGAGGCCTCGGCTTGTGGCTCACGGTTCGGACCCAGGGTCCACAGCAGAGGGCAGAGCTCAGGCAGGTGCAGGAAGGGGAGCGGAGAGCGACCGTCTGTGGAGGGGCAGACAAGCGGCTCTAATCTCCTTCGGAGCTTGCTCTCTTTTATGTGATCAAGCAGACATCTTCAGTGTGTCTTCAGTGTGTCTTATCAGCAGGTCCCAGGTGTTCTGCTCTCTGGTCTTTACATGTGGGGTACAAACTTTTTTATCTCTTACATGCACATCTCTTTTAAGGGCGTTCACACTTCATTCCACTCTCTAATATGTCACACCCAATTTCTTACTTTATATTTGTACTCTATCCTTATTATTATTACTCTAACACCTGGGGCCCAGAGATGGCACCTTATTTAGAAGGCCTCAGGGTTGCTACCTGGCTTTGAATCCTGGCTCTGCTATTTAGCTGCTAGCTCTTACCCATTTTTTGGTGGAAAGAAGAAGAAAAGGATGGAAGGAAGGAAGGAAGGAAGGAAGGAAGGAAGGAAGGAAGGAAGGAAGGAAGGAAGGATAGGAGGAAGGAAGGAAGGAAGGAAGGAAGGAAGGAAAGAAGGAAGGAAGGAGGGACGGATGGAAGGAAGGAGAAAAAGTCTCCATGCTCCCATGCTCCTTTGCCAAGGTGGGGTCTGCTCTCGCTCTTTAAATCAGGGCTGCCTTTGTGGCTGGTTCTGACCATTAGAATGCAGGCAAGTGCCAGTTCCAAAGGCTTGGTAGCTTCTGCGTGGAGAGAAGTTCAGGCAGGAGAACTGAGGCAGCTCAGAGCCAGCAGCACCCCCACCCGAGAGAAGGTGCGAGAAGCCCTGGCCACTTCCCAGGTCAGCGGCCCCTCCAGCTGGGCAAGGCTGCCTGGGTGCTCCCAGCTGAAACCACCAGCACCCAGGGTCCCCCACCCTCCAATCAGGGAAAGACCCCAATCCCTGCTGCTTGAAGCCACTTGGGTTTGTTGTACATTAAAGCTAACGTTAGCGCTGACCTTGTGCCCTGAACAAATTAATGTCATGAGTCTTGGTTTTGCAGTAAGCACCTCCTTTATGGGGTTGTGGCAAGGGCTGAATGAGGCTCCCACAAACCACCGGGCCCGGGGTGTGCAGCCTCCCTATTCACCATTGTAGGTGATCCCACTGACCTCTCTATGGGGACAAATGTGCTGGTGGGGAAAGATCTTCCTGTAAGACCAACATCAGCACATTTGTGTTAAACTCCTAAATAAACTTCCGGCAGTGACAGATGCACCTTCACCATGACCTCAAAGGCCAAGTTCAAATTCCTGGATGATCTGCACCTAAATGGGGTGACGCAGGAGCGCTGGTCCCCTGCCCTTGGTCTGAAGCCGCCACCTCTTTCCCCACTGAGCTCCAGCCCCTTCGGTGAGGCTCCCTCCAACAGCCTGGCCTTCTGTTGGCCCTGGGACTGGGCACACCAAGTTGCAGAGTTATCTGCCCTGGGAGCAGAGATGTCGCAGACATCACTGCTGGTGTATAGGCCCCCAAAGGAGGCCCAGTGCCAGTCTGGGGAACCTAGATTCTCAGAACATGGTCTGGGGAGGTGTGGATTTGGGGGCAGGGGGAGCAATTGACACACCCCCATGGATGCGTCAGTCTATGGGGAGGAGCACAGCCTTCTGTAGGTGTTTCTCTCTGCATCCAGCACAGAAAGAGAGCGGGTTCAGATTCCGAGTAGAGGAGCTAGGGATTGAGAAATAAAAGAAAGAGACAAGACACAAAATGGAAGGAAAAGCTGGGGGCAGGTGGGACCACTGTCCTCTCTGATGGAGGGACAGGGACCCAAGCCGATACAGCATTTACATATCAAAGACCCACTACCCAACATCTGGGCAAAAGTAAGAGTCAGGACTGATAACACATCCGCCTTCTTGGCAAGGTGTGTATCCAAGACGCAGCTCTGCTTGTCGCCTTGGACTCAGCTGACAATAACTTAAAGAAATGCCATGTGCCTTCCCAGGCGCTGCCTACAGCCATCAAGGGCCACAGAGGTGCCTTCTAACATGTGGGCCTGGGCAAGGCCTTTGGCTGAGTCCGAGCACCAGGACAGCTCTTGCCCGGGATACCTGCACCCCAGTTGGAGCCACTCACATGAAACCAGGTGGAGCTAACAGTCAGCATAAAACGAGGCACGCTTCAGTGTACTTACGCCAAGACGGGGTTGCAAACGCCTTACTGAACTTCTCATGACCTCAGAGATACACCTGCTGCAACTTACACAAAACAACATTTGAAAGTTTGACTAAATGTAGTTGATCCTTATTTAGTGTTGGGAATTCTGAGTAACAATTTTTTTTGTTTAGCTCACAAGTAAAAAATGGCATATGTTGCCTAAAAGAAAAAAAAATTATTAAAATAAAGTCTAGAGTCAAAAGGAGTAAGCTTTCAAGCAGCAGTCTTGCAAGTTTGTAGCATTTCTACTGATGAAGTAATTAAAGCTTAAAACTGCACTAGCAAATTTGGGATGCCCAAATGTACAGAGAGCTCATCTTTATATCAATGGTTCAGATTAGAAGCATTTGGGGACTTTGTTTAAAAGTTTGGTGATGTTTTCGTGACCAGAAATAGGGTGTAGGAACTTAGTTCTTCTTTAAATCAATTTGCCTATGGTGAGTTTGGTTTTGTTAGCCTTTGTTTCTCTCTTTTTTAAAAAAGTATATTTTATTGATTTTTTTTTTTTACAGAGAAGAAGGGAAACATCAATGAGAGAGAAACATTAATCAGCTGCCTCCTGCACACCCTCCACTGGGGATGTGCCTGCAACCAAGGTACATGCCCTTGTACGAATTGAACCTGGGACCCTTCAGTCCACAGGCTGAGGCTCTATCCACTGAGCCAAACCGGTTTTGGCAGACTTCTTTTCTCTTAAAGTTGCAGTGTCCAAGAACCTATAGATAAGCATGAAGTGAAGACTTTGTATTGTCAGGAGGAAAACCATTATTTCTTACTATGAGATGTGGCCAAAATAGCTTGAAAGCTACTTCACTGGAGGTCTTCTAAATTTGTGAATAAGTCAGACATATTGCTTATCTTTCTTTTGATGAGTATGATACATGGTTATTATTGAAATATGGAGATATGCAAAAAGATCAGATAAAAACCCCATTGTGACTTCCCAGAGATTACCAAATGATGTATTTTCTATCTAGTCTTTTATGTATAGCAACATGTGTTGCAAACAAAATTGGAATCATATTATCCTGAATTATTTATCCTGCTTTTAGCAGTTAGCATTATATCCCAATTATTTTCACACATTATTAATTCAAAGCCATGATTTTAATAGCTGCATAATCTTCAATCATAGGAATGTACTGTAATTTATTCAACCACTTTCCAACATCTGATCATTTGGGTTGCTTCCAATTTTCCCTTATTAATTCACTAAGAAATATTCTCAGATAAAAAAAAAAATTTGTGCATCTGATTAGTCCCTTAGGAAAGAAACATCTGGAAAGCAGAATCACTGAGTCAGAGGGTCCTTGGAAGTGTATCTAGGTTCAAAGATGAGAATTCTGTTGGTAAAATATTTTACTTTGCAGGGTGTAACACTGCACACTCCTGTGGGGTGGAGGAGCAGAGCTGAGAGAGTAAAAATAATTCCTGCAAAAGAGGATGAGGGCCTGGCTCAAGTGTGTGGGGGACCCTCTGTGAGTGTTTGGGGGTACCCTCACAAATGATCACAGACTGGGTGGCTTACCACAGCAGCAGTGTCCTCTCTCACAGCTCGGGAGAAGCCTGAAATCCAGTTGTTGGCAGGATTGTGCTGAGACTCTGGGGGAGAATCATGCCCAGCCTTTTCCAGCTCCCAGAAAAACGTGGCATTCCTTGCCTGTAACTGCATCGCTCCAGTCTCATCTTCACCTGGCTTTCTTCTCTCTGTGTGTCTTCTCCTCTTTACATAAAGATGCCAGTCAGCTGAAACCGGTTTGGCTCAGTGGATAGAGCATCAGCCTGCGGACTGAGCAGCCCTGGGTTCAATTCCAGTCAAGGGCATGTATCCTGGTTGCGGGCACATCCCCAGTAGGGGGTGTGCAGGAGGCAGCTGATTGATGTCTCTCTCTCATAGACGTTTCTGACTCTCTATCCCTCTCCCTTCCTCTCTGTGAAAAATCAATTATATATACATTTTTTTTAAAGACGCCAGTCATTGCCTTTAGGGCCTATCCTAACCCAGTCTGACCTTTTCTCAACCAATTACATCTGCAAGGACCCTATGTCCAAGCCAGGTCATAATGTGAGGTTCTGGTGGACGTGGATTTTGAGGGGGACCTCTTCAAAATCCACTGACAAGTGCTTCAGTGCTCTGAGAGGATTTGGGGACAGGTAAACATGGGATGGGCAAAGAGGGCGAGTCTATAAATTTTCATTAGCTAATACTCACCCTGTCTTTCTTAACATCTCTTCTCCAGGGGACCAGGAATACTGAAGAAGCACATCTGGGGAACCCGTGGCGTATTCTGTTCGGAAGCCAGGCTACAATGCAGGAGGTCAGACTGCAGGTACGATCGGCAGCAGCACAGGAGAGATGATTCTGGGGGTCTTTCATCAAAGACACATGTCCAGTTGACCCTTGGACAACACAGGGGTTAGGGGTGGCAATCTCCCTTACCACGTGCAATCAATACCCCCCATATAACTTTTGACTTGCCCCAAACTTGCCATCCCTTGGTGTCAGGGGGGCATTGGTTCTAGGACTCCTGCAAATTCCAAATCTATAGGTGCCCAAGTCCCCTATATAATGGTATAGAACAATGCATACAGTGGGCCCTTGGGGTCGAAAATACTGTTTTTCAACTTGTGGTTGGTGGAATATGTGGATGTGAAGCCCAGGGTTACAGAGGATTGACTATATATATATATATATATATATATATATATATATATGGAAAAAAGCAACCCTATAAATGGACTCATGCAGTTCAAATTTGTGCTGTTCAAGGGTCACGTATATTCCTTCTCTATACTATTCAGCAGCCACATTTTGGCCAAATATTTCTAATACTTTAAAGAGTATTTCTTTACATTTCTCTCCAAATGACCATAACTACAACCAACAGTTGAAGAATCAAAGTATAGAACTTCTGGGAGAGAATCAAACTTCTGGAAATAAAAAATTGTAACTCTTTTCTTGTGTTGAGAGTACTCACAGGTAGGCAGAAGAAGGCTTTGCAAAAAGATTGCTTAAGTCTTTCTGTTTAGATTTTCTGCAAACAAAGGTTTAAAATTGTCAGGTTGATCAATCTAGTTGGTTTCCCACATGTGAATTTTGCACCGTGTTCCAGTTTGTTAAGCCCTGGAGGTTCAGAGAATGAGCTGGATTTGGGTTCATATCTAGAACCTGCCATCTAGTGACCTAAAGCAAGGTGCCTGATTTCACATTTCTCATCCATTCATGGAAAAATAATATTAGTTTCCTTGCAGTGTGATTACAGGGTGAAAAGAGACAATGGACATAAGGTGCTTGTCGTATGGTGTGGGCTCAATAAACAACATCCTATATAATAAAAGGCTAATATGCAAATTGTCCCCTTGACCAGGAGTTTGACCTAGAGTTCAATTAGGGGACGGGGCCAACCAGCCAACCACTCACGGCCCCTTCCCTGGCTGGCCTGGCCTGATGGGTCATGACTGGGGTGGGTGGCCAGACCCTACCTGTGCACAAATTTGTGCACTGGGCCTCTAGTCTATAATAATGACCATGACAATTTATGAGATCGCAGGCCAGTGACCATCATTCTTTCCAATTGCCTCACCCAGGATACTGAATTACTAGTGTATTCTCCCCCCTCTCCCCAGGGTTTCCATTGTAACTGGACACCCCAATATGCATGCCTCTCGCTGACCCATGGGCAGAGCTCTGCAGTGTGCCTGGTACTCCAGCTAAGACGCAGAGAATAGCTTTTGCACGCCTTGAGCAGGTAAATACAATTCGAAGTGTCATTTCACATTTGTAGCTGCTGCCACCGAGATAAAGGTGGACCTGGAATGAAAAAAAGGGGAATTGGTTAACCTCGTAGACAAACACGCCCCTCATGGAAGACATTGCTCCTTTTAGGTGTTGTTACATGTCTTCAACTTGGTCGCCTCGAGGCCTGAAAACACACACAGCAAGGGGCACATCGGAAAGGAACAATGTGTGGAGTAAGAGGTCAGATGCGTTGCATTCACACACTTGTAAGTGGCATTGTGCTATTCAAAGGGGAGAACAGAGGGGTGCCAGCTGAGGAGACCTCGCCTCTATTCTGCACCGTGACCCCGCATTGAGAAGTGGACCCTGCTGTCAGACAGACACCTGCCCGGATAAACGTGTGGAAGGACCCAGCTCCTTACACATGGCAGGACGGGCCGCCTTCTGAGACCGGCTGCAGGCTACAGACCCCGGGAAGTGGTGGATGATCCCACGGTGATTATTCAGGTAAGTGCCTTCGCTCTCAGCACGATCGGGGGCCTGCTTTTTGTAGGAAAACAATGTCCAAATTAATCCCGGTCTTTTGTAAGAGAACCCTTCTTCTCTGGTGACCAGCACCCTTTACAGCGGGTATGAAGCTTTTCTTACAAAAGGCCCATTTCCAGTTTCCTTTGGCTGTTAGGAAAGCCAGACTTGGGCGGATGAAGGATGAGTGATGGGATTAATAGAGATGTGGCCATGAAGCACACCCGAGCCAACCCGGGGTGAGATGGCGAGGAACAATCCCAGCAAACCTTTGTTGGGCTTTGTGATTTGCTGAACGCTCTTCATACTCATCGTCTCTTTAATTTTCCTATCAGCCCTACAAGGCGTTAGGATGAACCTGCCAGTGTTCTCTGGATAGTATCTGAGTGAGGGCACAGCGTGGTTTTAGGGGTAGGCTGATGGGGGTTTGTGTCCCAGCTCAGCTCCTCATTAGCTGTGTGACCTTTACTATGTTAATTAGCCCCTCGAAGCCTTACAGTAGCTTTCTCATAGATGGAAAGAGGACCGCCCTCCAGGACTGTCTGAGAATTGAATGAAATTGTAAGGCAGTGGTTCTCAACCTTCCTAATGCCGCGGCCCTTTCATACTGTCCCTCATGTGGTGGTGACCCCCACCCATAAAATTATTTTCGTTGCTACTTCATAACTGTAATTTTGCTACTGTTAATGAATCGTAATGTAAATATCTGTGTTTTCTGATGGTCTTAGGCCACCCCTGTCAAAGGGTCATTCGACCCCCAAATGGGTCTCGACCCACAGGTTGAGAACCACTGTTGTATGGGGAGCTGGTAGCACACACGTGGCCCATAGCAAGCAGGTCATGCATTTGTTAAAGGCAGTACATGTGCAAGTGATAAACAGGGATCCAAGAAACTACACGAAATGGCGTGTGGTGTCTCGTCTTTTTCTGTTATTTAGGTTTTTATTTTTCTAATTCAAACGGTGGTTTGTTCAGGTGCTGTACATACTAATGAAACATTATGTCTATGACTAATTGCGTGATTCCAAGCAGAGTTGACTTAGAAAAGTAACTCTAGTCTTTTGGTTCTGTATCCTGGAGGGCTTCAGGATTGTCAGGAATTAAGTCATATCACGAAGTAAGGAATACAGTTACAACAGGTGAAGAGCAGTCTGTGCCATTTGTTGCTTTGTATGTGCGGTGGTCCAGGCTGACTGTGGGGAACTGCCTTCTTGGGTGACTGCTACCGATTGAAGGGACGGCCCTTGCATTCGAGATGGCTACACTAGGAGAACACAATGGCTGGGAAGAGAAGATGCACTAGACCCGCGGTCAGCAAACTGTGGCTCTCGAGCCACATGCGGCTCTCTGGTCCCTTGAGTGCGGCTCTTCCATAAAAATACCACGGCCTGGGCGAGTCTATGTTGAAGTGGCGTTAGAAGCAGTTTAAGTTTAAAAAATTTGGCTCCCAAAAGAAATTTCCATCATTGTCCTGTTGATAGTTGGCTCTGTTGACTCATGAGTTTGCCTACCGCTGCACTAGACCAATCCCAGGTGTCTTCGCTCTAATTCTCCTTCTCTTAACTTTGGTTTCCTCGCCTGAAAATGGAAGTTTTAACACTCATCCACTCCACCACGTTCCCCGCATAGAACTCCAAGGAGTCACAGGATTCTAAATTCAAATCTTGTTTTCCAGGGTTGTCATAAAGGCATGTTTTTTTTCCAGGAAAGAGGGTAGAACTTATTTTACTGCCCAGGTTGTTACCTTGGTTTATAACTTTTAAGTATTTAGATGTGGTATGTGGATCTTCCTGTATGTTCTTGCCCTCTAGACTTCCCAAGAAAGAGGCGGGCTTGGGAAGAAATCAGCCTTCATTAACTTAAGCTGCTGGTATCTGGGACCCGTGTGTGACCACATCATACATAACCTGCTCTACTGTGACTGCTACGCATGGGGAGGATGGTGGTGGGAGTCTCGGTTAGAGAACCTCTCTATGGCTTCTGTGGTATGGGAGTGGCACTGTGGCTGCCACAAGGACTCAACTCAACAAGGAGTCCTGGAAGCTGTGAGAACAGGCCTGCGGTGAGGGCGTTTGGGAGGGTCACCTCTGTGACTGGCCTGGGGCAGGACGCTGACAGACAGATGAGGCCAACTAGGGAAGTGCACTGAATAAGTGAAGGAACGAACAGGATGAGGGAGATTGTGACCCTCAAGATCAGGCCCCTTGCCAAAACCGGTGTGGCTCAGTGGATAGAGCGTCAGCCTGTGGACTGAAAGGTTCCGGGTTCCATTCTGGTCAAGGGCATGCACCTTGGTTGCTTGTGGTCACATCCCCAGTGGGGGGCGTGTAAGAGACGGCTGATTGATGTCTCTCTCTATCACTGATGTTTCTAACTCTCTATCCCAATCCCTTCCGCTCTGTAAAAAAGCAATAAAATATATTTAAAAAAAAAAAAGATCAGGTCAGGCCCCTTCTCATTTGTATACAAGGACCAAGCAAGTCCCTGGCATGGAGAAGGGACCTTCTCCATCCCTCTTCCCTTTCCCTCTACACCAGCGATGTTCAACCTTTTTCATCTCATAACTCATATACTAGTTACTAAAATTCTGTGGCCCACCAAAAAAGAGATTATCTGTTTGCTGATCTGCTAGATTTCTTACAGTGTGCAGGGACACTGGAGCGGACACTTCTTCTACCCTCTGTCCTTGTCCAGACAGTGTTAGGGCCTCTGTCAGGGTCTGAGAGTCGATGGTCCAGAAGCTTCCACATGCTCTTTCCTACAGAGCAGACCAAGCATTCACCCTTTGGCAACGGGATAGGAGACTTCCTTCCACATCCCACATTACTGTTCTCCCCCTTTAAATCTAGAGAGGGTGGTCGGGCAGAAGAACGGAGAGTGATGAGAGGGAGGAAAGTTTAGATAATGTTTACAGGTTCTTTCTACAGCTCAGAGAGAAGCCATTGGAAAACCACATATTTCCTTTTCGTTTTTTTGACCTGGAGAACTTTTTTGTCTTCCACTCCAGGCGAGACCATTCCCCCCTCTGTAAATCCTCACGTGGCATGTCAGCTTCCTTGCAAATCTGGTGCAGTTATTACATCTCCGCATCAGGTTCTATGTTCTAAAAATGTTGAAATGAATCTCAGTGATTAAACGCCATGGGTTAAGCTGGTTACTTCTCTAAAGCTGATATAGAGGCTATCCTTTGAATTAGAATATTATCAGTCTGAGCTTCTGTTACACCGGGTCACCTCCAAAATATGTATCAGGCTCTCACTCTGCAGAGAGAGAGAGAGAAAAAAAAAAGAATTAAATTCTATTTAAAGACATCTTATTAAATAGCCAACCTCGGCTCTTCTCATTTCATTCGAGATGAAATTTTGCCCCGTGGCATCAGAGAAAGGTCATCTAGGAGGGAACCTTTGGACTTTTTCTCTTCAGATGTCTGCGCGCTCTAATTAAACATGCATGTACGGATGTGATTTTGAGGGGAGAAGTGGCTGGTGCTCTCTGGCATACTTACCCAGGGCATCGTGTTCCGTTGTCAGATGTATCTGTTCTGCATAGCTAAAGACAAAAGCCAGGAGGCCGTACTTCGTTATTAAAACCAACAATTGCTCTGTGCGTCCGGGGATCTGTCTAGAGAATGCCGCCGTGTGTTCTCAGCGATAACATCTCGTGCCTGCCAGCAGCCAAACACCTTGAATTTTAACACCGGAACAGACAAGGAGGAAACATCAAAACAAATCTGCTCTTAGAGCGGGTTTTCTTTTTCACCCATTGGTGCCTTGACCTCCCTCCTCTTGATGTTCGCAGCAGGGAATCTCGCCTACAGCCAAAACCGGTGTGGCTCAGTGGATAGAGCGTCAGCCTGGGGACTGAAGGGTCCCGGGTTCCATTCCGGTCAGGGGCATGTATCTTGGTTGCGGGCACATCCCCAGTAGGGGGCATGCAGGAGGCGGCTGATCGATGTCTCTCTCTCATCAATGTTTCTGACCTTCTGTCCCTCTCCCTTTCTCTCTGTAAAAAATCAATAAAATGTATCTAAAAAAAAAAAAAAAGAAAGAAAAATCTCACCTACAGAGAGGAGGCTGGCCTCCTAACAGTGCTGAGAAATTGAAGAGGAGGATGAAGAGACATGATGATTGCTGAATGGTGTCCCACTTTATCTCCCACAGAAGAGTCAGGAAGAGCTTTCTCTTCTCCCACTTAACATCCTGATCACCCAGGTGTGCAGTCTGTATTGCAGCTGCCTACACCTCTGCAGGGGGGGTAAATAAAAAAAGTAAAAAAAAAAGGAATGGGATGTGACCCCTCCCTGCTCCTGCCCCTGCCCCACCCATGGGAACTGGAGACCAGTGGTCCTCAATCTCCCAGGTTGCTATGGGACCGTCCAGTCCCACCCCAATCAGTGCCCCCACACTGTGGGTGTGTGTGAGGAATAATGCTGTCCATCATCCCTCTGTGCTTAGAACTTCCCTAAGAAAGGGGGTTATCTCAGTCACTAAGCTGCCAGCTGCTTCAAGTTCGTTTTTCACATTATGCCCCTTTTATTCAACTATTCAGGTTGACGCACACCTCCAGAAACGCAAATGATTGAAACATCGCCTCCTAGAAAATTGACTCTGATTTGCATTTTGCTAATGCCGAGTAGATCAAAATGTTATTTTTCTCTATCTTCTCAATAATGTTTCATTGAAGGTAAATCCTACCCCTTTCCATCAGTGAGAAGCCGCTCAGTGACCTGAATCGGATCTAGTGATAGGAAACGTATTTTCAGCAACACTGAACTCATTTTTCTGCCAGAAAAAATTAGTCAGTAGCTATTGAGTATGTCACAGAGGTTTTCAAGAGGCACTTAGGAGGATACTAGAAGAAAAAAATCTCTTTCTGTAGATTATTAGAAATGTCATGGAGCTAATGTAAAAACTCTGGTTTTTTTTTTTT
>PVJN01027748.1:0-27858 GCA_004026805.1 Lasiurus borealis
TTGATCTCTTATCTACCTCACCTAACTTTAATCTTCCTGCTGTAATTTCACAGTCTGTTTGAAGCTTTACTGCCTCTGTATCTATCCTTTTGTTCATCAGTTTATAATGTTCTTTATTATCCACCAATGAGTGAGATCATGTGATGCTTCTCCCTCAGTGACTGGCTTATTTCACTAAGCATAAGGCTCTCCAGTTCCAAGCAGGTTGCTGCAAATGGTGAGAATTCCTTCTTTTTAATGGCAGCATAGAATTCCATTGTGTAGATGTACCACAGTTTTCTGATCCACTCATCTGCTGACGGGCACCTAGGCTGTTTCCAAATTGTAGCTATTGTAAATTGTGCTGCTATGAACATAGGGGTGCATAAATCCTTTCTGATTGGTGTTTAAGATTCACACGTATTTTAATCTGTAGCAGTGAAGTGAGTGGTTCTCAAGAATGCTCTTTGAAACTTCTGTGAATGCCTGGAATGTCTGCAGGATTCTCACCAATTTTTTAAAATATATTTTATTGATTTTTTACAGAGAGGAAGGGAGAAGTATAGAAAGTCAGAAACATCGATGAGAGAGAGACATCGATCAGCCGCCTCCTGCATGCCCCCTACTGGGGATGTGCCCGCAACCAAGGTGCATGCCCCTGACCGGAATCGAACCTGGGACTTTTCGATCTGCAGGCCAATGCTCTATCCACTGAGCCAAACCGGTCTTGGCGATTCTCACCAATTTTTATATATGTAGCATGGATCTAGGTAATTCTTAATTAGTTCTCTTGCAAATTTCCTCAGATGTCATGTCTATCCACGTACCTGCCAGTAGCTGCTTTCGGAGTAACCTCCTCTCCTTTCCAAGCCTTGTGTATCTTTCATTGACACATTTCAGTCATGATACAAGTGGAAAGGGAATTCTGGGAAATGAGTTCTGAGCAACTCTTCAGTATGGTATAAGAGATTTTATGAGGGTGGTGGATGCAGAGATAAAAATAAACAAAATAGTTTACGTATTTACAAGTAGGTAATGATGAATATTTTTTTCTATCACCATAAAGGGCAGCAGTAATAGTAGCCAGAGAGACCTGGAATAAGAGGACAGGGATTTCTGGGAGCTGAGCTACACCATAATAAAACAACATGACCACTATAGAGAGAAAACATTCAATTAAGTGTGGGAGGAGAGTGTTGTGGTACTTGTTACCAGAAATAATTCCATTGGTGTTGTTGATATCCTAGTATACTATCACGCCAAGACTTATTTAACTTAGCACACATGACAGGTGGAGGCAATTTCAAGTAACAAAAATGTTTTAAGATCAAGAGAAGAAATAAGGGAAGGTAGCAAACCCTAAACTTTAGAAAAATACTGTACATCTGGGTGAAATTTCTATATCCTGTGTATCTCAATAAACATTGGAACCAGAAAAGAAATCCAGTTGTTCTTACTGGTGATTTGAAAAAGACTAACCCTGCTCAAGGGTTTACATTTCTAAGTTTAGAATGGAAACCACCCGTTCTATTTTTCTTCTCACTCCTAAACTAGGAACAACATGTTGACTTTCACAGAGGGGCAGATTTTTACCACATTTGGCCTCACTCTCTGGAGTGGGTCTTTCCCGTTTAAATGCATAAAGAAGAGTGATGTTGTTGCCAAGTAACTGATTTAAGAGAATACGCATAGTTGTCACTTGTTGAGACTAAAAGGAAATATTTGTTTTGGTTCCTTTGTTCTCCAACTGCCAATCCAAGGACATATTTCCAAATGCTGACTACAGCATTATTTGAAACTTTTATTTTTACATTTAGAAGTATTAACCAATATGTTTTTTAATTTGCTAGAATGTCCTTTTACCTTGAAGCTTCCTCCATTTCAATGAGACCTTGATGTTCCTTGCCTTGGTACATAAAAGTTAGGGAAGAAAAGCAGAGAAAAAAGTGGTTTTAAGTCTATTTTGGAACTAGTGAAGGATTAACTATTTAGAGAGAAAACTATATTTTACTTCCAAAAGCCCAGCCACTTGGAATTAAAGCGAAATTCTTAAAAAATTCAGAATAACATATAATGATAAACAAGCGAATTATCCCCACCAAAGAAAATAAAAGACCTTCTGAATTAGGGGACAGAAAATATATGATGGAGAAGCAAGATAATGAAGACCTACTTAGCACCTATGAAATGTGATTCTAAGAACTCCTTTTCCCAAGCTATGTGTCCCTGGAATGGTCTGGAGAGAATAGAAACTGCTAATAGGTGCATAGGTCTCAGAGAAGACAGGACTGCTGCTTTATACTTCAGAGAAAGCCCATGTAGGTCAAAGACCTTGAAAAGTTCTCTGGTGTCATCATGGTTCAGCAACAGAACCAGAGGAATGGCACTATGCTACGTATACAACAGAGGTCCTGAAACTATTCTAATAATTTCCTGTGGCTCAAAAGAGGAATGAGAGAACACTAAAAAATTTTCTGTTTCCTATGAATAGAGAACATAGTAGTAGAGAAAGAGTTGAGAGACCTAAAGGTTACAGAATTAGGAGGATATAGCATCTGGTATAGACAGCTAACTGGATACTATATAGATAACAGCAGATATCAAAAGGAATATTGGCAAGGATCAAGAAACAGACACTTCCTTCCCAACAATGCCATGGCATTACATGAACACTTGGAGCTTTGATTTTACCCTAGGAAGAATGCAAGGTATAAGGAAGAAACATAATTTGGCTGAGTAAAGCTTGTATTCATTTGAGTTTACTTTGAATCATCTATGATGTGAAGTATTAAACCACAGAGAGAATGGGGCCTCAAGAAACTAATTAAATTCTGTTTTAGGAAAAACTAATTTTGCACATGGGAGTTTGTGCTTTATTAACTTTATACTGACTATATCACAGTCTACTCTATGAACAGAGGGTATATATGACACAAAATATAAAGGCACACCAAAATAATTTCATCTAAAATCATTAGGTATTGTGGAAATGACAAAAACATTATCAGTGAGACACTAGTGAACAGTGAAAGAAATGAGCTACATTTTCTATTTCAAAGGGCAGTCAACTAGTACATTAAGGATACCTAATGGGACCTTTTATTGCCCAGTGCCTCATAAATTAGGCTATTATGATATCTAATTTACCATATATATATATATATATATATATATATAAAATATATGTACAATATATATATATATATATATATATATATATATATAGAGAGAGAGAGAGAGAGAGAGAGAGAGAGAGAGAGAGATCATAATAATCTGGCCACTGAGTATATATATATATATATATATATATATATATAGCCATCTCTAAGATATATATAGAAGAAGCCTGGTGCATGCATTTGTGCATGGGTGGGGTCTGGCCAGCCTGACCAGGAGGAGGGGACATGGGTGGTTGGCTGGCTTGCCTGCTGGTCAAACTCCAAGTCAAGGGGGGCAATTTGCATATTAGCCTTTTATTATATAGGATATACACTGAGTGTCCAGATTACTATGCATTCAGAGATCATAATAATCTGGCCATTCAGTGTGTGTGTATATATATATCCTATATAATATAAGGGTAATATGCAAATTAATTGTCACTCCATCACAAAGATGGCAATGCCCAGTCCTCTCAGCCCTGCTGGAGTCCCTGATTCCAGGGTGTGTGGAACAGCTGCTGAGAGCTGGCAGTATGAGCGGCCTGGCTAAATGCTTGCTTCATCACTGCAGTGACAAAGCAAGTGTTTTGCACCTGGCCGTGGATGGGCCTCTGGGTAGTGGGCACAGGGCTTCCAGGCTCCGCAGAGAGCTACTGGCACATGGATTCGTGTGCAGGGCTACTAGTATACACATATGTGTGTGTGTGTGTGTGTGTGTATGTTTGTGTGTGTGTGTATGTGTGTGTATATATAGCAATGATGAGAAAGAATCATTGATCAGCTGCCTCACTGGAGATGGAACCTGCAACCTGGGCATGTGCCCTGATCAGGAATCGAACTGTGACCTTCTGGCTCATAGGTCAATGCTTAATCACTAAATCACTCTAGCTGGGCTAAAATGAGTTTTATGCCTCCTCTAAAAGGAAACCAAATCTTGATATCAACTCTTATCATTGTAACCATTAATTGTAGTTAAGACATAGAAGGTATACACAAATATATACATATTTTCTAATTATTTTTATTTGTATTTTCAAGGAGTAATAGACACCACTGAATTTTGGCAGAGATTTTTTTCTTAGGTGTTTTAGAAAATCTGTCCCAAGCATTTGTGCACATGACAACAGAAAATTTAGGAAATTTTGGGTCAAGGCATGCAAATAGGAGACATAATAGAGCCTCAGCTTTTCAAGTTTGTATATCTTCCCATGTTGTTTACGAGTAATGCAATTTTTCTCTAAAGTAGATAACTGAGTTTGTGAGTTCTGGGGAGGAGAGGCATCCCATTATTTGCTTGGCTAGTGCCAAGTATAAATTTTGGTAATTAGTAAAATGTCCCTTTGCAATGCCGCCCAATGTACCTCTGAACAAAGTATGTTACAAAAAAAAATCTTCCAACACAAGTTAAATAGTATAACAGACACTAAAAGAGCACCTATTTCAAACCTACTTTGAAATCACATACTAAAAAATAAGGATAATTTTTAATAACATATCTCAAGTGAAGGACTAATTTTAGAAATAATCCCCAACCTGTAAAACAAACCTGTGGTTAAATTGTTAGGTATTTAGGTGACTAGAAACTCATATACTACTGGTGATCAGATGACTGGATTGGAATGTTAATCTCCTGTCACCTTAATTCATTTTATGAACACTAAACTCAAGAATAACAAAAAGCACTCACCCTTACACTTCTGATATTTTTTTCAGAGGCATAACAATTAAAATAATGGAAAAGTTTATCACTTTATTCTATTTCACTTCAATTTGTACTCTTATCAGCCTGGAAAATGTGTCCAAATGGAGGAATTCTCTATATTCTCTCAAAATCTCACAGTATTGTCATCAGCAAAAGGAGCATATACACTTTAACGGGATTGTTTAATCTTGTATCCTGCATGCATAATTATACCTTGAGTCAGCAAATAGACACTGTTTCCCTTAAAAATGTCAGGACTTTTATGAAGACACTCCTTCACATAGTAACAGAAGTATGGAGTAGTTTAGATAAGGCAGAATATTTCAATATTTTTTAGTTTCTTTCTCACAGATGGTTTCAAAGGGTGTATAAACTACAGAAGTAAGATGTAAGAAAAGAAAAATCCAAGATAATTGTCACATTTTATAAAATCTCATCCTTTTAATATAATAGAGCTGTAATGATGGCCAGAACTAAGATGATGGCAGTAGTTAAAAACAAAAAACAAAACACAAAAACAACAACAAAACAAAACAAACACAGAAACAGGTTATGGAGATTCTGGAGACAGTCTGCTTTCAGTCCCCTTTGTTGGTTCCTCCTCTCCTTCCTGACTACTGAATGCTGGAACATCACAGCACTCAGTTCTGCCATCTCTCTTCTATCTATACTCTTTCCTGGGAGCTCTCAGTCTTATGGGCACAAATGCTATCTGTAGCCCAAATTAATATATTCATTTCTCATATATCCCTGGAATTTCCATATTTACATTTCTTCTGCTTATCTGACATCTCTACTTGGATGTCTCATGGGCATCTTGACCCTCCTTTTCTGTTTCAGTCTTTCATATCTCAGTAAATGGCAATAAAATCTACCTAGTAACCTTTAGTTTCATCCTTAATATTTTCCTCTCCACTAATTTACATGCATAATCCATCAGTATGCACTGCTATGTATAATTTCAAAATATGTATCAAACATGTTCATTTTTCTTCCTTTCTCTCATCACCAACATAGTTTAGACTACCATCATGCGTCTCAGAGGGCACTGCAAGAGCCTCCTAAATGCACTTGGTACTTATTTTGGCTCCTTTCATATACAATTAACCATATCCAGTTTGGCTCAGTGTATAAAGAGCATCAGCCTGCAGACCAAAGAGTCCTGGATTTAATTATAGTCAATGGCACATATCTTGTTTGCAGACTCCTCCCCAGCTCAGGCCTTGTCGAGACTCATTCAGAGGCAACCAATCATTGTGATTCTCTCACATGGATATTTATCTTTGTCTTTGCCTTTCCCTTTCACTTTCTAAAAACCAATGGAAAAATATCCTTGTATGAGGATTAAAAAATTAAATATATATCATTAACACATATTGATTATATATAATATAGTTTTATATATCATAATATATAAAGTTTTGTTTAATTATATATATATATATATATATATATATATATATATATATATTAACTATAACCCTATCATATAAAAGAGTAATATGCAAATTGACCATGCCTCTGCTACACCCTCCAGCCACACCCACCATCCAATCAGAGCAAGTATGCAAATTAACCCAACCTAGATGGCTATGGCCACAGAAAGAGCAGGTTGTCTATGGCGATGAAGGAAGCCAACCTTTCTGCAAAGCCTGGCTGGTGGAGGCTTCCACTTAAGACAACAAAGTTTCAATGGCTGAGTGAGCTGAAGGCTTGGCTCCACTCCAGGCTACAAAGTTTCAATTGTAGAAGATAAATAAATAAATCCCAGATGCCTCCTCTTGGGTTGCTGTGGGGCATGGCGGGCCTGCAAACCACCACAGGCTCCTAGTCCAGGCCATCTCACACCCCAAGAGAACAGCCACACTGATCCAGGACACCCTTCAGGGCACACCATCTGGCCCCCACCCATGCAGCAGGTCTCTATCCTATCTAATAGAAGAGTAACATGCAGATTGACCATCACTCCAACACACAAGATGACTGCCCCCATGTGGTCACAAGATCCTGCCCCCATGTGGACACAAGATGGCCACCACAAGATGGCCAGTAGGGGAGGAAAGTTGGGAGGGACCAGGCCTGTAAGGGAGGGAAGTTGGGGGTGATCAAGCCTGCAGCAGAGGGTAGTTAGGAGAGGCCAGGGGGACCGAGGAGGGAAGTTGGGGATGACAGGGCCTGAAGGGAAGGGCGATTGGGGGAGACCCAGGCCTGCAGGGGAGGGCAGTTAGGGTGACCAGACCCACAGTGTAGGGCAGTTAGGGGCAAACAGGCTGGCAGGGAAAGTTAGGCATCAATAAGGCTGGCAGGGGAGGGGGTAGGGAGTGATCAGGCTGGCAGGTAGAAGTGGTTAGAAGCAATCAGGAAGGCAGGCAGGTGAGCATTTGAGAGCCAGCAGTCCTGGATTGTGAGAGGGATGTCCGACTGCCTGTTTAGTCACGATCAAGGTACGATCGGGACTAAAAGAGCAGTAGGACATCCCTCAAGGGGTCCCAGATTGGAGCAGGAGCAGGCTGGGCTGATGGACACCCCCATCCTCCGTGCACGAATTTCATGCACCAGGCGTCTAGTAATTAGATAAAACTATTAAAATCTGTTCCTGGCTTTTCTTCACAGTTAGGATAAAATGCAAATTAAACTCATAGCTTAAAGGCTTTAAATAATATGTCCCCCAACTATTTCTCTAATTCAATGTTAACCACTCTCTCCATTGCTCACTTCTCTCCAGTCCTATGGGTCATCTTTCAGTTCATTGAACATAATAGGCTCTTCCTCAATTCAGGGCTTTCATAGATGCTCATTCTTCCATCTAGAATACTCCTCTCTCTTGCATGAGTGGGTCATTATCATTCTTTAGAACTCACCTTAAATCCTAACTCCTCAGACAACCTTCCTTGATATGTCATACCTATCACAGGGACTTCACTATACTCCATCGCTTATATGTATTAAATTTTTTCACAGAACTTATTGCTTTTAATTATACAATTATTTGATTATTTATTTATTTTCTCTTTCTCCTACCAGAATGTAAACTTCATAAACTCAGTACAGTATTTGTCTTATTCACCAATATAGTCATAACCTAGCAGGTCCACAAAAACTATTAATAAATAAATTAATAAACCAGAATCATAGTTTAATCACAGGTGTTTTTACCTAACTACATATATTTATATTTAATTCCACATCCTTGAAACTTACTACTGCACTATTACTCTCTAAATGTGGATTTTATAATGTTATGGGACTTGAAGTTATCTTTGTAGTCCAGAGTACTCAAGAATCATTTTCTTGAATTATAAAGTTGATCTATCTGGGTCACTCGGGATGGACCTCATTTCACTATGGCTAATTCATCTGTCTTAAGGCTTTATTTGTCATCTTCATTATAAACATCCTCTTAGTATGAAGCCACAGCTGTACATTTATATCCAAAATGAAAAATAACTTAATTATTTTATTCTACAGAGGGTTAAATAGGGCCCAATAAAATTTTTGTTATAACCAGCAACATGACTAGTTTCCCAGTCTTCCATGTCTATTTTTAGATTAATATCTCCAAAGAAACCTCCACTGATTCCTCTGAGAGCTGGCTAGTTACCTCAGTGATAACATTATATGACTAACTCTTTATTTCCCCTACTTAAAAATATTTTCATCTCTATACTTTCATCTCCTAGTAAATGGCCTCACGTATAATAAAACTAACAATCATAGTAATAATAAATAATATTGGTAATGTTTATGTGTTCTAAGCATGTTATATGTGTTATTAAACCCTGATAAAAACTATATGCATTAGGTACTATTACGATCTCAATCTTCCTAATAAGGAAACTGAGACATGGCGATATTAAATTACATGTACCCTGTGGTCAAGCTGCAAGAAGTGGAGGAAATATTTGAACCCATAAAGTCTGACTCCACAGCCTGGGCACTTAAGTATCACACTATACTCCCTAAGTGTTGATTTTATAATAGTTCTTACCTGAGTGAGGGACCCTGAACTCCTCTCAAGTTCAATACATAGGATTTCCAAAACAAAGAGATCCACACTGGTATGTATAGATCACTCATACTAAGATATGACATTTCTGTAGTTCTCAATAAATGTTATTGAACACGTGGGATGGTTTGGTTTCATTCATATCATGGAGCCAAAGGATGGCGTAAGAGAAAGGAGGCATTGGTTTTACATTCTAGGCTCCCAATGGGCAGTTGAAATACTTCAATACAGGAAACATTCATAAGAACAAGTCTATCCTTTGTCCATTAATGTAGTGTGACACAATGTCAAGTTCTAGATTAGAGTCAAAATCTGAGCTGAAGATATGGCAGGTGAAAGAAAAGATAAAACATTTATAAAGAAGAAAGGAAAAAAAAGTGTAAGATATTATTGACTTTAGGTCAATCAATTATGTGTTCTTTGTTTTGTTTTTTAATCTTCACTCAAGGATATTTTTCTATTGATTTTTAGAAAGAGTGCAAGAGAGAGGGAGGAACCTGCAAATGAGGCATGTGTCCTTGGCCAAAATTGAACCTGGAACCCTTTGGTCCGCAGACTTACACTATCCATTGAGCCAAACTGGCTAGGGATCACATTAGGTTAATTTAATTTTTGAAGCTGCCAGTCCAAATAGTTGTCTAGCACATAACTGAAATTAGCATAATTTGTATCAAGACTAGACTTGAAGTCCTCGGGGTACTGTATTATACTGACAATGATATAACATTCAGTGAGTTGAAATATTTCCCCATTTTACACCATTAGTTTCTTAATGATTTGCAACCAGTTGCCTGTAAAATAAAGTAGGAGAACTGGTTCTAGTTAAGAAATCTTTCACTTTATTTCTAAGTTTGAACTGACTTCGGAACTTTTATAAACAAAAACTACAGTGCATATCTGAACTGAGAGTGATGCTATCTTAAAAAATCAGAGCTATTGTATAAAGAAAATCACTTTAAGTAACAAGTTTTAAAGCTATCTGTCCTTAAAATTCAAGAAGCATGCATTGTTTACCTGCAAGTACCAAATACTATCATAGAACTGGCACAACATGGAGCCTAGCACAAAGCCCTCCACGTAGAAAACACCCGATAAATGCCAGTCATCATCTGTTTGAATTAATTCTGTCTTTCTTGCAAGAACTTTTGAAAAACCATAGCTGGCTCACAGCAAAATGTCAAGAGTTTTCAGTACATCTTCATCACCACCACATATCACATGCACATCCACAATTATGCAACCTTACAGCTGCCTAAATGCTACCTGGAGTACTCTAATGCAATGTCTGGTATTTCCCTCATAAACAGTGCCTCATGCTCTGCACAGTGATTTCTTCTTTACCTCTTTGGTTATCCATTCCCATGGGACCTGCCATCACCTAGTTGGGCCCCTAGGAAGCAATCTGACAAATTAACACCCCTCCTTTTTTTTTCACAAGTAAATACTTTTTAAACTGAGATTTTATAGAACTACAAATATTTTTTTTCTGATAGTGAAATTTCGATATAATGGGAAAGATTGAGGCAGAGTAAAACCAGCAAGATGATAAAATGGTTTTCCTACTGTTATTCTCCCACACATCAATTTTGACCATCACCCATTAATGAGAATGTCTTAGTGAAAGCCCTAAACCCTAGTGGACAGGTTCCAGCACATTGTTAGAGAAAAAAAAATCTGAGATTGGACACATTGAAGAGGGCAAAAGGAACAGTTTTAATTTGCTCATGTCACTTCTCCCCCAAGGTGGACGAAGAAGAATATACAATGGAATATTATTTAGCCATAAAGAGAAGGGAAGCTTACAGATGAATGATTATGCTAAATGAAGTAAGCCAGAGAAATACAACTACTGTATGGTCTTACTTATATGTGAAATAGAAAAATTAAAAAAAAAAATTGGTCAAACTCATCAAAATAGAGTAGAATGGTGGTTACTAGTGGCTGGGGGTTGAGGAAAATAGCAGATGTTTGTCATAGGGCACAAACTTTCACCTATAAGATGAATAATAAGGTCTGGGTATCTACTAGTAATGTAAATCATGGTTACTACACTATATAATAAAAGCCTAATATGTTAAGTGCCCGGTTGTCCAGTCATCTGTTCAGCCAATCAAAGAATAATATGCTAATGATATGCTAAGGCTGCTCAACCACTCATTATGAGGTGCATTGACACGTCATATGAGCAGACAGTTGATTGGTCAACCATTGCTATGACTTGCACTGACCATCAGGGGGCAGACT
The DNA here is from genome assembly GCA_004026805.1 of Lasiurus borealis. NCBI lineage: Eukaryota > Metazoa > Chordata > Mammalia > Chiroptera > Vespertilionidae > Lasiurus > Lasiurus borealis. Next base: position 11,093 of record PVJN01027748.1, read on the forward strand.
CTCTAACCGGTAGGTTTACTTCCTGCTGGGGTCGGGCCAATCAGGACTCAGTGAGACAGTCTGGACACATCCTGGAGCTTTCCCTGGCTGGCCCACCTTCCATGCCTCTTACCAATCCTAATTGTGCATCAGTAGAGTCCCTTAGCCTAGCCTGTACCTCTCACAATCCAAGACCTCTCATGGGATGATGGCCTGATCCCACTCAACACAGGAGCTGCCCCCTGGTGATCACTGCACTCCCACAGGGGGAGCGCCACTCAGCCAGAAGCCAGGCTCACGAGTGGTGAGCACAGAAGCAGTGACAGGAGCCTCTCCAACCTCCATGGCAGTGCTAAGGATGTCTAGTTGATGGCTTAGGCCCACTCCCCATATCAGCTGACATCCACCAAGGGCTCCTGGACTGCAAGAGGGTACAGGCTGGGCTGAGGGACCCACCCCTTAACTCCCTAAGTGCACAAATTTCATGCAATGGGCCTCTAGTAGTTAAGAATACTGTATTATACAGATGAAATTGGCTGAGAGATCTTAAGCATTCTTACCACATTCACAAAAAAAAATGTAGGGTGATAGGTGTGAGGTGATGGTTGTGTTAATTCACTTGATTGTGGTAGTAATTTTACATTGTACTAGTATATATATCAGATCATCACACATTGTATACTTTAAATATATAAAATTGTATCTTTCAATTACCCTCAATAAAACTCGGGGGAAATGGGATTGGTGAATGAGATATTGCGGAAACACTTACCATCTGTGCATAATGCCTAACCTTTTAACTTGAACACAATTTTTAGTGTAAATGAATTTTCAATGTGTGTTAAGAAGTAAGGCATTTACGTTTTCTGAATTATGTGGTAAACTGTATATCTTGTCTAGGTACTTTTGCCTACTCTATGTTTTAGAAGTCTGTAAGACCATGTCATAGTGTATGGCTTATGTTATTAAGAGGAAGTGATCTATACTTTCTGTCACATAAAAACCTTTTGTACCAACACTTTATAACACAATGATAAGTTCAGTTTGAATTAGGGAAAGAAATACTTACCTAGGACTCAAGTTACTCCCTATTGTGAGTTCATCCTCTATAGTATGAAGGATTTGAATTAGGGATCTCTAAATCTTCTTGCTCCATTAGTCTACTTAATGTCTAAAAGTATACTACCAAAATTTCAATAAACAAATGTTCACATATAAGGTTACATTAAGCTTCACAAAAAATATAGAAATGGTAAGTATTTGGGTTTTAAGTTCTCTATCCAAATATATTATTTATTTATACAGAAATATGTTTAAAATCCAAAGGAATAGATAGCTAATATATAATATTAAGTAAATATAACCTGTGTATGTGTGTGTGTGTGTGTGTGTGTGTGTGTACACACTCTCAAGATCCTGAGCTCCTCAGATTTGACCACCTGGTAGATTTTGTCCATCTGTGCAGCCAGCTTCATACAAGTCAAGTACCACAAAATATACAATGTGCAAATTGGGGGTAATTTTTTCTATAGAAAAGGCTGCACAATTACCTCTTATTTAAATGTTATGCATGTGTCTTTGGAAGATAAAATATTTGGAGTAGCTTTTCAATGTTGATATTAAAAATCCCTAGATCATTAGGAAACAAAGAGACATGAAAATCTATACATATGGCCTATAGGAATAAAGCTCAGACAGGAAGGAAACAGCTTATTTTATGATTTTTGTCCAATTTATATTTTAATGTTTGTATTACACATAGAAGCTCATTAGATATACATAGCATACATTATTAAGCAGAGCTGGTAACAGTTCATAATTCTTTTTTCTATGAGGAAAAATGAGATTTGAGCAAGGAAAAGAATAAATGAACACCAAAAATTGATACTTGTATAAAAGATTTTTAATCAATAGCAAATATGTTTTTCAAGTTCTTTTCAAAGTATTACTTGGGAAGTGTGAAGGAAAATATAAAAGTTATAGCTACCTGAGACCAAACTATCCAAGTACATTATTATCTAAACTGTCCACAAATATGTTGACTGATAGACAGATTTTTAAAAATCTCTTTTTTTTATCTTATATACTTCTTAAAATGGATTGATACACTCAAAATGTATATTTTAAAAAATGACAGTGTGATAGAAATAGTGGGGGGAGCACTTTGTGAAGTATATGCTTGTATGACCATGATGCTGTACACTCAAAACTAATACAAAGTAATATTGAATGTAAACTGTAATTGGAAACTAAAATTTTTTAAAAGTAAAAAAAATAGACAATAATTTCTTGGTCCATGCTATACTTTTCTTTTGGTGTCAAATATATAAGTTAATAGGAGGCCTTTTAATGAACCAAGGGATTGAAGGATCTTCTATGAATAGTTATTGCTGATAGTGGAAAACCCACATTTTCTCTCTATTTCCACTGTAAGGTACATTTTCTGTAGTTGTGTGGACAGAAAAATCACATCTGCTGAATAGATCCACTTACTCTCTTGGACAGGGCTGGATATACAGTAATTCAGTCTTATTCTTTGAATGCTTTTTTTCCTAAACTCTGTAAAAAACTCTACCACCAAAGTTTTACAACAGTATGTGCCATAACTTGATGAATATTTATGTTTTAGTCCCCTTTATAAGATAGAGTGACATTGGCTAAAATCAAGTTTTTTTGGGGGAAAAAAGGCAAAATTATATTTACAGTTCATCTCACATGATAGAAGGATTCTGTGAATGACCAATCTAAACTGTTTCTTGTTGACCCTATCAGTGTAAGGTTTGAAGAAAGATTTTTTTTAACTCTTATAATTTCAGAGATACACCCTAATTAAAGTCGGTAGCCCCCATCTGTATAATAAAAACGCAATGGTTGTAATGCTGTAATGACCAAAGACAGGTCACCAGGAGGGTCCCACAGTGCGCCAGGTCTGGGTCTCACATGATTTCATGCACTGGGCTTCTAGTCTATAATAATTAATTAGCCAGTCAACATTAGCAGGTGCTTTGAGCTATATTTTATTTTATTTTATTTTTTAAACAACATATGATTATATTTAGTACACAAGTTTGATACAACCAAAAAGTAAAATACCAGAGTAAAATAGTAACAAAAACATTGTATTTCATTTGAAATGCATGAGAAATGGTTAACATCGTTAGTCTTAAACAAGCTCTTAAAAACCAGCAACACTATAATAATGCAAGGAAACTAGAAAAAATAAAATGAAAAGGTATAGGTGATGATGAAGCCATGAGCACATGTGATTTTGCTGAGCAGTGATGGAGAATAGCTTCCTGCAGTGTCAGTGATCAGAATAAAGACACTGACACCTAATAGTATACAGCTTTGAACTGTTGTGCAGTTTGAACTCTCAAACAGTGGGAGTCAGATTAATGAGAAGGATCTAGAATGAGGGGAAAACTAACTTGAATCTATATATAAATTGAGTATTTTTAGCCAGAGCAATTCCAATTCATTGGAATTTTTTTCAACAAGTTAGTTGACTAAATTCAAAAGGAATGATATAAAAGCGTATTTAATGCAGAGAAAATGCGTGGTCAGTGTAAGCGCCTAAAGCACTATTGCCTACAATGTCTGAGCACCACCACAAGGGTGCGCACTAACTCTATTAGTAGATGACAGCGTATAGAGTACAGTCATTTGTACAGTGATCCATATATATAGGGCCTGGTGGGTACCAGAAACATCGAGGGGACATGTTAATTTTCAGTATACCTGAAACTAATAAAAAATAATTTTGAATGCAATCTAATTGAAAAATAAAAAGACATTATATGACATGGGGGGAGGGTAAAAATTAAAAGGAAAACAAAGGTACATAAAGTAATAACTACATACTTAACAAATTTCTATGTAACCTAAAATGTAAAGAAACGACTATTTTTAATGAATACATTGTAAATCTATGTTATAATAAGTAAAATATAAATATATGGGAGCCCTGGAGGAGGCCTCGAAACGGCACTTCCAGAGCTTCGGTATTAAGGTCTTCAGCTTTCCATCTCCTGGTTCCAGTCCGACAGCAACAAGAACAGTGAACATGCTGCTTACAGTTCTCGCTATCACCCGCTAGGTCACCCTGAACATGAGCTTTCTAATTCCTGTCGCGCTGGCAGTGAGTGTCCATGGCCTCACCCAAGAGGCATCTCTGAGCCGCTCTGAAGACGGGTGGTGTTTCAGGTGGTGGCAGAAGCACTGGCACACATCTGTTCTGGCATCCCATGCATGTCTCCAGGACGCTCCTGGGCCACGGATGGAAGTGGGGCATGTAGTGAGGACAGGGTGGTGGAACCCTTCCTGAGAACCATCATCTCCTGTAGTTCAGCTGAGCCTCAGGGAACATTTGAGCTATATTTTAAATGAAGAGGATTAATTTTTATTCAGAATCTGCCACAGACTTTGTCCAATTCCTCCAGACAGCTAGCTATGATTACAGTGGAATTAGTGACCGTACAAGAAAGTGTAGCTAGCCTTCTGTTATGGCAGATTCAAAAAATTAATTACCAGAAAATATAATCAGAATTGTTATACTTTGCTATAATAGAATTGTTATTCTATTGCTATAATAGAATTGTTTACTTAGATTTCACAATTGATCAGATCTTACATTTGGAATTCCTTAATACTGAGTAAACATATGTGCAACTGGCAGGACAATGTTATTCACCCACTGTATCTATGCTTCCAACTATGGGCCTAAGGTAGCAGTAGGAGCAGAACAATTTATTAGGAAATTTGTTTAATTCAGTTCCATAAAGCTTGATACATATTAGCCAACACTTTAGAACCATTCCTACACAAAAACATTGCCAAAAGTTAATTAATTTCATTCATTCATTAAGCATAGTTTTTTTAAAAAAATATAGCATCTACTATGTACCAAGAATAGCATTAGATATTAGATCTATGGGAAGAACAAGTGAAACAAAAGGCTCCTGCCTACTTTTTAGTGGCAGAGCAATTACAACTGTTGGAAAATAATGTATGTAAAATGTGACTGGTAATGAGGAAAATGACTACTGTTGGAGTATAAAACATGTCTTTCATTGAATCAGGGTCTAAACTGAGATCTGAATAATGTTAAATTTGATTAGAAAAATCCATTTATTTGAAGGAATTTATGGGATACTTCAGTCAACGTAACAATCAGACCTGTAGCCCCACACAGACAGTCACAAGATTTAATCAGTCTCTTTGGAGAAGCAGCATAGTATAATGAAAAGAGGAATGGTATGTGAGATTCAGTTCAAATGGTAGATGCAAATAGTAGATGCTTTATGTATGTAGTATCTTTAAACCTCAAAACTAGTTCGCAAGAGCTATATTTCTATTGCTCTTTTACCATGAGTTTGAGTGAGACACATATCACTCTATCCTTCCGTCTCTTCCAGAAATTGAGGAGAATATTTATATTGCTAGATATTCCTAAATTTAATGTTTTTAGTCTCCTAGAAGAGGAAATTTTTGTTTTCCTCTTGAAATAATTCTAATATTCAGGATTTCTTAAACATTATAACCCCCAAATATGCATGCTTTTGATTCATGTGTATATCCCTTGGTTCTTTAGCTAACATTACCTAAAATTTCACTATTAGTAATAATAGAAGTAAAAACTTAAGCAGCAACTTAAATTTAGAGACAGATTAACGTCGTTGGGTTTAGTTCAAAGGCTAGTGAATAAATATAAATGATGTTTTGAAATCTTTTCTATCACAATGATATTATAATGTTTAATTATCCTTTGGAAATTTCCAATATAATTTATCACTATCATCAAGTAACATATTCCAAATAAGTTATTTGCTCATATAGTAAGATTGTCATATGTCATGCAAGGACAGAAACAAAATAGCTACAATCTGTTTTGCACAGAACCTAACTATATTGAATGCCAAAACATGGAAGAAAAACAAATGGTCCCTTTGGAAATTCTAGTTTGAATGTGTCCTTTGAAAAATTATCTTGCATCAATATTATACACTACCTGGTAGACTAATGGCCCAAATGATGATTGAGTATCTATCTATCAACAGATGGGGAAACAGCCTATTATTTGGGTCAATTATAATTTGACATAAATTGGTTCACTGGTTGATAGTGCCTATGAGAAAATGTACTTGTATTTATATTAGCTGGTTTTGAAAATTTGTTGCAGAATTTTCATGATGGAATATTAAATTTGAAAAATGACAGTAATTTTCTTGCTGTTGCAACTGAATACTCATTTGCTTTCTAATATTCAAGAAAATATCAATACTTATTCTTGTGAGCATAAACACATTGGAAAAGTAAGATTAAGTCTACTAATCAGAAGGTAATTTTTTGGTTTAATAATATAATACAGTAATAATTGACTCTCTAGTCATAGAATTTAATATACCATTTACTTTGCATCCTGATAGAGGCAAACTTGTTAGTGCAATCACTTAAAAAGCGTTTGAAGGTGAAATCAATGGTAAGCAGGCTATAAGGAGATTAAATTTCTACTGCATTTTGGATAGGCTTCTTGCTTGTTTGATTATGTTCAATAGCTATCTGAAATACATACATTATAAAGGGAGTTACTGTTGTGGTCCTCAAAATTCCAACTGATGTATTTGAAGCAAAATTTTGAGAAGTAAAGCACAAGTTGAGACATGTCAATGGGATGTTAGTATGTGAAGGGAGAAGGTGCCTAAAGTAGCTGGAATAATCACTGGCTGAATTTAAGAAAGACTGACTTTTAGTCGGTATTACAGTTACCACACATTTAACTTGGCTTTATTTATTGGTTACTTTAGAAACTTTGATTAGGTGATATGTAATATAACTTTGGCAATTGTATTCTATGTTTCTATTGCTAGAATTTGTTTTTTGTGTGTGATAGCCTGTATTTTCAAATGGTGAGGAATAGAAAAATCACATATGTAATATTTTAAGTCTCTGCTCTGTGAACTGACTGAGCTACTGCATTAGCGGGAAAAATGTTTCTTAGGAAAATTAGCAATATATGGAGATCTTAACAGAAACCAGAATTTACAAGATAAAACTACAGATCCCAAAAGAGAAAAGCATATATAATTTTTTAATGTGAAATATACTCTCTGGGGATAAGGACAGATAGAAATATAGTTATATTCCCTTTTTTCCCCCAATATGATGGAAACCATTTTAAATTTGGAAACAGGAATTTTGATCTTAGCCCTAACTGGTTTGGCTCAGTGGATAGAGCATCGGCCTGTGGACTGAAAGGTCCCAGGTTTGATTCTGGTCAAAGGTATGTACCTTGGTTGCGGGCACATCCCTAGTAAGAGGTGTGCAGGAGGCAGCTGATTGATGTTTCTCTCTCATCAATGTTTCTAACTCTCTATCCCTCTCTCTTCCTCTCTGTAAAAAATCAAATATATATATATATATATATATATATATATATATATATATATATATATATATTATTTCTATTTACACTAGAACTCAGGCAAGCAACTGGCTCTTTTTTTTTTCTTTTTATAGTATAAAAGAGGAACCTCAAACTCTATAAGTTGTATAAATATTGTATAGCCCAACATACAAGATATCAGACTCAAAAATTTATTCTATGTAAGACCTTAACTTCTGTTTCAATCATCACTGAATAAGAATAAATTAGTTGATTATTACAACGACTCATGCACCATGCTGGCATTAGCACCATTTTTGGACTATGTACTGATTGACTTATGAGCAGAATGGGAATACTTGTCAGATTCAGAGTAAAATACACATAAATTAGATGAATAGCTTCTCCATTATCAGTATATGTAAAGACATACAAAAAAGCATTATTGAAAGGATTAAACGATTATAAGACTACAATACGTCTTAATGCATTTAAACATTTCAAATGCATAGCTTTTTAAAGTAAATTTTAAAAAATCTATACAGAGAATTCTGGGAAAGTTTCTGCAGTGCTAGCACAGTTTTAGATCACATCCCAAATATAGAAAAAAAAACAGATTAAGGAAGACATACCTGGGTGGCAGCGGTGGTGCAGGAATAGGAGGCAGGGCAGCGTCGCCAAGGGACCAACAAGCCCACAGGTGGTAGCCAGAAGCCATGTAGTGTGGCCCTGGGACTGGAGTGCAAGGTCCACAGCGGCCTTTCCTGTGCAGGACATGGATACCTGAGCCTGCAAGGTTCCCCAGGGTTCGGGGACATTTTCAAAATTAAAAGATGTAAGAAACTTAGAAAAAAAATTCAAAATAGGAGAAATAGTTGCAAAACTTACTATATCTAACAAAGCACAAGTATCTGGACTATATGAAGAACTCCAACTTAGTTGTAAGAAGACAAACAACCTAATTAAAAATAGGCTAACAATTTTAACAGGCACTTAATCAGGAAAAATATTCAAGTGGCAAATAAGCTCATAAAAAGATATTTAATGTCATTTGCTATTTCGGAAACATGAATTAAAACCACAAAGGGGGAACATTATGCCAAAATATGAGTAGCTTATATTTAAAAACTTGACTATAGCATGGGTTAGCAAAGATATAGAGCAACTAGAACACTTTTACAATGCTGGTGGGGATGTAAAATGTCACACTATGCATAATAATTGGTAGTTCCTTAAATATTTGAATATACACTTACCATAAATCTTAGCCTTTTTTCCTAGCTATTTGCTCAAGAATAATTTAATACTAGACAAAAAAAATTTGCTTTGATGTGAATAATAGGAAAACCAAGTGTAAATAAGCAATAACCACCTAAAATAGTCTATATTTTCAAATTAATAACATAAGTAAAATTGAGATATTACTCAACACTAGCACAATTATTTAGAGAGAAATGAATAATCCTATACTCTTATAAGTTTAAATATTCTAAGTGAAATAGAGTAAAGATTTAATATATACTGAAGTGAGTTGATGATGAATATTATAATCGTTAAATCAAACATAAAATAGTTATCACTGAAAATTAGTGGAATAATTAAAATTGAATTTAAGGAGACAAATGAAGATATATATTTTCATGGATAGAAAAATTAATATTTTAAGATATTCTTCCTACATGTAGCTGTAGATTCATAATGTCCATCCCCCCAAAAACAATTTCTGCAGCATTCTTTTTTGTGCAGAATTGACAAACTGACCATAAGGGTTACACAGAAATGTAAATGACTAGAAAAGTATTGTAGAAGAAGTGCAAAGTTTGATGACTTAGCACTATTTAATTTTAAGATATTTATAAAGCTACAATAATTAAGGCTTTTGGGAATTTACATAATTGTAAACTCTTGGAGCAAAAGAATAAAATAGAATGTCAGAAGTAAATTTGTATATATTATTTGATTTTCAATAACTTTGCCAATTGAATTCAATTGGGAAATAAAATGTTTTGCAACAAGTTGTACTGTAAGAAGACATCCACATGGAAGAAAAAGGGATGCTATCTTGTACTATATACCAAAATTATTTTGAGGCCTATTACTATACACTTTAATGTAAAAATTAATACTTAAATGCTTATAGAATAGATCATAGGAAAAAAGCTATATAACAGAAAACATAAGAATCTAGATTAAGTAGGTGCTCAGCATTATTATCCATCAAGGAAATGCAAATTAAAATAAAATGAGATGCCACGACTCATACTAAAATTTTAAAAGTTAAAAAGACTGAGCAAGGTAAGCATGTTTATGCTCACCACTTTTATTCAATACTAGAGGCCTGGTGCACGAATTTGTGCACCAGTGGGCTCCCTTGGCCTGGCCTGCAGGATCAGGCCGAAACTGTCTCTCCAACATCCCCCAAGGAGTCCTGGATTGCAAGAGGGTGCAGGCCAGGGCAAGGGACCGCACCAGTGCATGATTGGGGGGGTGGGGGAGAGATGCAGGAGGTTGGCCAGCCAGGGAGGAACCACAGGAGGGCTTCAGGGTGTGTTCCAGCCCATTTATCTCAGTCCCAAGTGCCCAAGTGGCTGGACCTCAGCAGCAAGCTAACCTACCAGTTGGAGCATCTGTTCACTGGTGGTCAGTGCACATCATAGTGAGCAGTTGAATGGCCTTAGCATATTTTAAGCATTCTAGAGGCCTGATGCATGAAGATTCATGCAAGAATGGGCCTTCCTTCCCCTGGCTGCCAGCACTGCCTTCGCTTCTGCCAGAGACACCTTTCCACCTTCCCATGCTGCCCAGAGGCCATAATGATGACACAAGCATCCCACCCTGCCCCCTGGCCACTTGGCACCTGTGTATGCAAATTAACCCACAATTTTTGGGGGGTTAATTTGCATACTCACTCCTGACTGGCTGGTTGGCACTGTGAAGGTACAGTTAATTTACATCTTACTCTTTCATTAGTGGAGGTTATGCTTTGATTGGTCAACTGGTCTACTGGACACTTAGCATATTAGGCTTTTATTATATAGTGTAGTACTGAAAGTCCTTGCCATAGCAATAATGTAAAAAAAGACATACACATTGGGAAGGGCAAAATAAAGCTGTTCTTATATACAGGTAACATCAGTGTCTATGAAAAAGACCCAGGGGGATGACAGAAAACTCTTAGAACTAATAAATGTGTTTGGCAAAGTCTCAAGATAACAAGATCAGTTGGTAGCAAAATATCTCGTTCTTGTATTCTTGCAATGAACATATGAACTAAAATTAAAAGCACAATAACATTTACAATTTATCTTAAAAATTAAGTACTTTGGTACATATCTAACAACATTATGAAAGCTGTATGCTATAAGTAACAAAATGCTGATGAAAGAAATCAAAGAAGATTTAAATAAATGAAGATACATACCATTTTCCTGGATTGGAAGACTCAACATATTTAAGATTCCAGTTTCCCCCAAAGTGATACATGGGTTTAATATAACGTCTATCAAAATTCCAGCAATATTTGGGTCAGATATTGACAAGTTTAATCTAAAATTTATATTGAAAGAGAAAAACTAGTAGAGCTAAAGCAAATTTGAAAAAGAAAATACATTGGGATGAATCACTCTATCTGATGTTAAAACTTAGTCTATAGCTACAGAAGAGAAGCATTATTAATAGGATGAAAGACAGACATACAAATCAAATAGAGTTATAAAATAATCCCAGATGATTTTTAACTAAGTTTCAAAAGCAATCCAAAGGAGGAAACATAGTCTTTTCAACAAATGCTACCAGAGCAATTACAGATCCAGAGACAAAAAAAAAAAAACTTAAACTCTCACATTAATAATAAATTATTTTAAATCGACTATGGATTTAAATGTAGAGTAGAAAAACTATAAAACATTAAGAATAATTCATAAAAGAAAATCTTTTGAATCTAAGGTTAGTTGATGAGTTCTTAGATCTGATACTAAAACCATAATCTATGAAAATGGAAAATGATAAATTGAACTGAACTGTATCAAAATTAAAAACTTTTTATCTGAAAATGATTGTTATAAGAGGATAAAATAGACAAGATACACATTTAGGGAAAATACCTGCAAACTACACATCCAACAAAAGACTTGCAACTAGACTAGAACATATAATGAATTCTCAAAGCTCAACAATAAAACAACCAAAAAGTTGCAATAATAAAATGTACAAAGGATGTGAAGACATTTCACCAGAGAAAATATATGAATGGCAAATAAGCATATGAAAAACTGTTCAGCATTACCTATTACAACAGCTATAGTAAAGCCAAATCAAACAAAAAATAATATAATACCAAATGCTGGTAAGGTTACAAAAAATAAAAACACACTTGAATAAAAATTGGCAGATTCTAAAAAAGTTAAATAAGCAACTAACTTGAATGTAGTAATTCTACTCCAAGAGAAATAAAGACATATATACAAAAATGGATGTTTACAATGATGTTCAAAGCAGCCTTATTCTTAATAGATAACCCCAAATTAGAAACAACCCAACTGTACATCAACAGAAGAATACATAAACAAATAGTGATTACTATTCCAGAATTAAAAGCAATAAACTACTGATACACACACTGATTAATCTCCAAAATATGTTGACCACAAAAGGCCAGATACAGCCCTAGCCAGCTTGGTTCAGTGGATAGAGCATCAGGCTGCAGACTGATGGGTCCCAAGTTCAAGTCCGGTTAAGGGCACATGCTGGGGTTGCAGACTCAATCCCCAGTAGGGGGCATGCAGAAGGAACCCGATCAATGATTCTCTCTCATCATTGATATTTCTGTCTCTCTCTCTACCTCTCCCTCTCTGAAATAAATAAAAATTCATTAAAAAAAACATTGCACCTGAAACAACCAAACGGATGACCTGTATGGGGAGGGGTGTGTGGGATGACCAGGCTGCCAGAGGGGTTAGTGAGGGATGACTAAATGACTGAGCAGCAGGGTGCAGGGGGTAACCCGGCCAGCAGGGGGGTTAGTGAGGGGAAACCAAATGACCAAGCAGTGGGGAGTGAGGGGTGACCAGGCCAGCAGAAGGAGCAGTGAGGGGTAACCAGGTTGGCAGGGGGCAGGGGGACAACTGGGGGCAACCACACAAGCAGGGGATGTAGTAAAGGGCAGGGCGACCAGGCAGGTAGGGGGGCACTAAGGGGCAACCAGGCTTGCAGTTGAGGGAAACCGGGCAGGGGAGGCAGTTGGGGGCAACTACACTTACAGGGGGAGGGGGGCAGTTGGGGGTGACCAGGCCAGCAGAGGGTCAGTTAGGTGTGATCAGGCAGGCAGGCAAGTGAGCAGTTAGGAGCCAGTGGTCCTGAATTGTGAGATGATCAGGCCTAAAATGGCAGTCGTACATCCCCCAAGAGGTCCCTGATTGGAGGGAGTGCAGGCTGGGCTGGGAGGAGCCCCGTGCACAAATTTCATCCAGGCCTCTAGTGGAGCTATAAAAGGGATAATTACATTTATATAAAACTGAAGGCAAACAAACAATCTATGGTAGAAAAAATTTCTGAACAGTGGCTGACTATGGGTCAGACCTTTTAATTTATGAAGACACAAGGGATCACATGATCTCAGAGGGTAGACGGGGATAGGTAAGTAGCTGGAAAGTGATTAACCAAAGAATTTATATGCATACATGCATAACCTACAGACACAAACAATTGTATGGTGAAGGCCTGGGGCAGGGATAGGTACAGGCTAGAAGGGGTCAAGGGACATCTGTAATATGTTCAATAAAAATAATTTTTTTAAAAACAAAGGAATTTTCAATGTAATGGAAATGTTTATCTTATTTTTTGGATGATAGTTACATGAGTTAATATTATTAGAACTCAATGAACTATAATTAGGATCTATGCATAAATCATCATAATAAAAAGTAATAAAATGCTGAAAAAAGGCAAGACATGAACAGTTTATCTAGTGTGTTCACAAATATGTTAGAAACAAGTAAAGAAAATATACATAAAATAACTAAAAGGAAATATGTCAAAATATTAACATGGGTATTTTTTATTGAACCATGGGTGTTTTTTCCTTTCTCCCTTTCTGTGAATTCTAATTACTTTTTAAAAATATTTTAATTTTTTAAAATTTTCTTTATTGATTAAGCTATTACATATGTGTCCTTATCCCTCCTTGCACCCCACCCCCACCCATGGCCTCACCCCCCTGATGTCTGTGTCCATTGGTTATGTTTATATGCATCCATAAAAGTCCTTTGGTTTATCTCTCTCCCTTACCCCCACCTCAAATTACTTTGGATGAAAATATATTACTGTGAACATTAAAATGCATTACTTTTTTTAAATGAAAAATACAGAAATTAAATAGATTTTAGGATAGAGTTTTCATACATCTTAATTTATAAGTCAAAAAGCAAATACCTAAGAAATACCTAACAACTATTTGTCAGAACATATATTCTGATATTTTTCTTCACTAGTATACAGAATGACTAGGACTTAATAACACTATAAGAAGAAACTAACTTTTTAAAATGTTTTATTCTGGACTTTTACTGGGAATATTTCATTTTTTTTTCACTCTTGGCTGGAAAATCACATATTAAGAGAGTTTATGTTGTTGTTACTCTTAGATCATCAGCAAATATTCCCTTTGTTTTAACAATACAGGTCTAATTCAAGACAACAGCCACAATATTTCAATTCAGTCCAGTATAATAATTACATTCTAATTTAATTTAGTGTTTTGCTCTTATCCCCAGTGAAGCCTAACCCACAGAAGAAGCCTGGTGTTTGGGTTGATGGGCATAGAACATTTCTCTATTTTTTTTTATTTAAAAATAAATTAAAAATTTTTAAATTAATGTATTACATGTAAACGTATCTTCCTATTGCTCCCTCCCCCTCTCAGGCATACCCTAACTCTCCAGTGTCTTGTGTTCATTGCTTATTCATAAATGCATGCATAAAAGACCTTTGGTTGATCTCTTATCTATCACAATTCTCCCTAAACTTTCAACTGTAGTTTGACAGTCAGTTGGATGCTTTACTGCCTCTGTATCTATCTTTTTGTTCATCAGTTTATAATGTTATTTATTATCCATAAATAAGTGAAATCATGTGGTGTTTTTCTTTCATTGACTGGTTTATTTCGCTTAGCATGATGCTCTCCAGTTGATCCAGATTGCTGCAAATGATAAGAATTTACTCTTTTGGATGGCAGCATAGTATTCCATTGTATAGATGTACCATGGTTTTCTGATTGACTCATCTCCAGGCGGGCAACTAGGCTGTTTCCAAATCTTAACTATTGTAAATTGCGCTGCTATGAACATAGGGATGCACAAATCCTTTCTGATGGGTGTTTATAGTTTTTTAGAATTTATTCCTAAGAGTGGGATTGCTGGGTCAAATGGGAGTTCCATTTTTAGTTTTTTGAGGAAACTCCATACTGTTTTCCATAGTGGCTGCACCAGTCTGCATTCCTAACAGCAGTGCATAAGGGTTCCTTTTTCTCCACATCCTCATCAACATTTGTCATTTGTTGATTTGCTGATGATTGCCATTCAGATGGGTGAGATGATATCGCATTGTTGTTTGATTTGAATTTCTCTGACAATTAGTGATTTTGAGAGTGTTTTCATGTGTCTCTTGGCCTTCCTACTGTTGTCTTTCAAAAAGGATATATTTAGATCGACTGCCCATTTATTTATTGGATAATTTATCTTCCTTTTATTAAGTTGTATAAGTTGGCTGTAGATGTTGGAGATTAAACCTTTATCAGTGATAATATTGGCAAATATGTTTTCCCATACAGTGGGCTTTCTTGTTGTTTTGTTGATGGTTTCTTTTGCTGTGCAAAAGCTTTTTATTTTGATGTAGTCCCATTTATTTATTTCCTCTTTAGCTTCCATTGCCTTTGGAGCAGTATCACTGAAGAAGTTCCTTTGGCAAATGTCTGAGATAGTGCTGCCTGTGGATTCCTCTAATATTTTTATGGTTTCCTGTCTTATGTTTAAATCCTGTATCCATTTGGATTTTATTTTTGTGTATGGTGTAAGTTGGTGGTCTAGTTTCATTTTATTGCATGGATCTGTCAAATTTTCCCAATACCATTTGTTGAAGAGACTATGTTGACTCCGTTGTATGTTCATGACTACTTTGTCAAATATTAATGGAGCGTAGTGTTTTGGGTTAATATCTGGATTCTCTAGTCTATTCTATTGGTCTATGTGTCTGTTCTTGTGCCAGTACTAGGCTGTTCTCAGAACAGTGTCTTTGTAATATAGCTTGAAATCCGGTATTGAGATCCCACCCACTTTATTCTTCTTTTTATTCTTCTTTCTTTATTCTTCTTTGCTGTGGCTATTCCCATCTTTTTTTGTTCCTGATGAATCTTTGGAGAGTTGTTTCTAGGTCTGTGAAATATGTCATTGGTATTTTAATGGGTAGCACATTGAATCTATAGATTGTTTTTGGTAGTATGGACATTTTAATGATGTTGATTCTCCCAATCCATGAACACGGCATGTTCTTCCATCTATTTACATCTTTCTCTATCTCTTTTTTCAGTGTCCTATAGTTTTCTGCATATAGGTCTTTTACCTCCTTCGTTAAGTTTATTCCTAGGTATCTTAATTTTTATGGTGCAATGGTCAAAGGGATTGCTTTTTTAGTCTCTTTTTTGTAAGTTCACTATTAGTGCATAGAAATGCCATAGATTTCTTGGCATTAATTTTGTATTCTGCTACATTGCAAAATTCATTTAGTAAGTCGAGTTTTTAGATGGAGTCTTTCCAGTTTTTTATGTACAGTATCATGTCATCTGCAAATAAAAATAGCTTTACTTCTTTTTTGCAATTTGGATGCCTTTTATTTCTTCTTCTTATCTAATTGCAATGGTGAATACGTCCAGAACCATGTAGAACAGGAGTGGTGAGAGTGGGCATCCCTGTCTTGTTCCTGTTCTTAGGGGAAATGGTTTTAGTTTATATCCATTAAGTATGATGTTAGCTGTGGGTATATCATATATGGCTTTTATGATGTTGAGGTATGATATTTCTATTCCTACCTTGCTGAGACTATTTATCAAGAAAGTGTGTTGGATTTTGTGAAATACTTTTTCTGCATCAATTGATATGACTATGTGATTTTTATCTCTCAATTGGTTTATGTGATGTATCACATTTATTGATTTGCATATAATGTACCATCCTTGCATTCCTGAGATGAATCCCACTTGGTCATGGTATATGATCTTTCTGATGTACTGATGGATCTGATTTGATAGAATTTTGTTGAGGATTTTGGCATCTATGTTCATGAGGGATATTGGCCTGTAATTCTCTTTCATTCTGTTGTCTTTATCTGGTTTTGGTATTAGGGTGATGCTGACTTC
>PVJN01027749.1:0-27796 GCA_004026805.1 Lasiurus borealis
CTCCTTCCCTCCCAACTCTGACCGGTTTATGACCCTCTTTCTGTGTTTGTATGAAGCCTGGAGGGCAGCTTCCATTTGAGTCTCTGCCAAGACTCCGGCTGAAAGAACTCTGCTCTTTGACTTTAAATGATGGGCTTTGTCAATGTATGCACGTCCTGGCGCGGATGGTATTGAGGAAGCGAGGAGGTGTGCAGATGTGCAAACCATGGCATTTCTCCTCGGTTTGTAGTGGGAGTTTCCGATCTGTTCTATAGCCTTGAGCCGTGTCAGCTTAGTAATATTGTAAAAATTTACATTTTCACTGAAGTTGACACAATATTAGGTTAGTTTTAGGCATGCAACATAGTGATTAGACATTTACTCCTTATAGAGCAGTGGTTCTCAACCTGTGGGTCGCGACCCCTTTGGGGGTCCATCGACCCCATCACAGGGGTCGCCTAAGACCATCAGAAAACACAGATATTGCCGAGACCGGTTTGGCTCAGTGGATAGAGCGTTGGTTTGCGGACTGAAGGGTCCCAGGTTCAGTTCCGGTCGGGGGCATGTACCTTGCTTGCGGGCACAATTCCACTGTGGGGCATGCAGGAGGCGGCTGATCGATGTCTCTCTCTCATCGATGTTTCTGACTTTCTGTCTCTCTCCCTTCCTGTCTGTAAAAAATCAATAAAATATGTTAAAAAAAAAAGAAAAAGAAAACACAGATATTTACATTACGATTCACAACAGTAGCAAAATTGTAATTAGGAAGTAGCAAAGAAAATAATTTTATGGTTGGGGGTCACCACAACATGAGGAACTGTATTAAAGGGTCCCAGCATTAGGAAGGTTGAGAACCACTGTTATAGAGGGATCGTTGTGACAGTCGTTTGTTCAAGGAATTTGCCTGTTTCATCTAAGTTGTAGTTTTTGGCAAAGGATTGCTCATAAAATATCGTTCACCGTCTGCAGGATCTGCAGGCATGGCCCTCCCTCCTGTTTGATACTGGAATTTGTGCTCCTTTCTTTTGTAATGTTTCATCTAACTCAATGGTTCTTCTTATAGCTGTTCTTTGGCTATGTCCCTGCAACCACACAGACCATCTGTACCAGCCTAGATTCCTCAGTGGCCTCTCTCTCTCTCTCTCTCTCTCTCTCTCTCTCTCTCTCTCTCTCTCTCTCTCTCTCTCTCTCTTTTTAAGGCACTGACCACATCCTGGACCACATTGCAGACACCAGTGGGGCAGCCAGTCACTGCTCAGAGATGAGTGCTGTGCCCTCCTTCCGCCCTGGCATGCAGCCGGGCCTCAGGCCTGGACTTTCTGGTTCTCCTGAGCACACAGGAGCGCCTCTGTGGTTATGGGATGTGGCAACTGCAAGTTCAGGTGAGGTTCCCCCTGAGGGGCGAGCATTGCCTATTGGGAAACAGGAACCGGGATGAGCTGACCAGGGCGGGGACTAAGGTGAGGGGAGGGGGGCATTGATGGCCCAAAGCAGTAAGTCACCCACTCAGGTCCCACCTGTGTTCCAGCCGCCTCACTTTTCTCCCCTGTCTCCGCCCTGGAGTTGGAAGATGAGGCTCCCTCTCTCCTTCCCCAGGGACTGCTCTCGGAGGGCCAGTTTCGCCCCGAGTGTGGAGCGAACCCACCTGCTGCTGAGCTGTGTGTCTCTGCGGCTCGTTGTGAACTTTGTACAGCTCCCCTCCTTTCTCCAGTCCCAGCAACAGCCTCCCCCCAATACAGGGTGAACCCTTAATCCTGGCCTCAGGCTTTGTTCTTTAAAGGACCTGGGCGAAGGCAGCAGGAAATCTAGAGCAGGACAGCAGATGAACTTGACTTTTCATTTACGTACATTTTTAAAAAAATATATTTTATTGATTTTTTTACAGAGAGGAAGGGAGAGATACAGAGAGTCAGAAACATCAATGAGAGAGACATCATTGATCAGCTGCCTCTTGCACGCCCCCTACTGGGGATGTGCCCGAAACCAAGGTACATGCCCCTGATCTGAATCAAACCTGGGACCCTTCAGTCCACAGACCGACGCTCTATCCACTGTGCCAAACTGGTCTTGGCGAATTTTTTATCTTTTAATGAGCTATTGTAATAGAAACAATTATGCTTTTTAAAAATTTAGTAAGTTTTATTGTTCAGATTATTACAATTGTTCCTCTTTTTTCTCCCCATAGCTCCCCTCCACCCGGAGCCCACCCCTCCCTCTGCCCTTGACTCCCCCACCCAATGTCCTCATCCATAGGTGTGTGATTTTTGTCCAGTCTCTCCCTGCACCCCACTCACCTCTTTCCCCCTGAGAATTGTCCGTCCACTCCGTTTCTATGCCTCTGATTCTATTATGTTCACCAGTTTATTCTGGTCATCAGATTTTCAGTTCACTTGATTTTTAGATTCACTTGTTGATAGATATGTATTTGTTGTTCATAATTTTTATCTTTACCTTTTTCTTCTTCCTCTTCTAAAAGAGTACCTTTTAGCATTTCATATAATACTGGTTTGGAGTTGATGAACTCAGTAATTGCTGCAGTCCTCTCTGCACGCACTCACACGTGTGCCTCCAGACCTCTGCCTTTCGCGGCTCCCCTGACTTTCTGGTGCTCCAGGGACCCATATGAGCCTGGGTCCTAGGGTCTTGCCTCAAAATGGGCTTCAGAGTTCAGCGCAGTTGGGAGGTTCTGTCTTCCTCCCCTTAGATAAAGCCAGCGGCACAATCAGCAGTCAGTCCTTTCTGCATGCACTCCTTCCTTTTTCCGACAGTCCAGACTCCCCCCGTATGAGTCTCATCTGGAACTGGGTTTCATTGCAATTAGAACTGGGGTTCAGTATAGTTGGGAGTTTCTGTCTCCCTCCTGCTAAAGGAAGCACTCAGCCACCCATCCTCTCCATTTGCGTGTCTCTGTACCTCAGCTTTTTGCAGCTCCTCTGAGTCTTCGTGAGCCCTTTCCTTTCCTTCTAGTTGTAGAATTTCCACTCAGCCAGCTTTCCTGTGGTTCTGGATGATGTCCATTCTGTCTTTTAGTTGTAGTTTTGAAATTGTTGTGCGAGGCAGCAGTTTAGGTGTTCACCTATGCCACCATCTTGGTTTCTTCCCAATTATGCTTTTAAAAATATATATTTTGCCAAAAGCAGTTTTGCTCAGTGGATAGAGCATTGGCCTGCAGACTCAAGGGTCCCAGGTTCGATTCCGGTCAAGGGCATGTACCTGGGTTGCAGGCACATTCCCAGCAGGAGGTGTGCAGGAGGCAGCTTATCAATGTTCCTCTCTCATCGATGTTTCTAACTCTCTATCCCTCTCCCTTCCTCTCTGTAAAAAATTAATAAAATATGTTTTATTGATTTCAGAGAGGAAGGGAGAAGAAGAGAGAGATAGAAACTTCATCAATGATGAGAGAGAATCATTGATCGGCTGCCTTCTGTACACCCCACACTGGGGATCGAGCTCACAACTTGGGCATGTGCCCCTGACTGGAATTGAACCTGGGACCTTTCAGTCTGTAGGCTGATGCTCTATCCACTGAGCCAAACCAGCTAGGGCTAATGATGCTTTTTTGAAAAAGGTAGAGGCCATTAATTGGATATTTGCAGGCGGAAGTTTCAGTTTTCTTAGATCTATTTGTCTTTTTCTTTTAAGTTGAGCAACCATTGAGCAACAAGGCAATTCATGTAAAAATCCAGATTTTTCACTCCTTTAGGGACACTAGAAGATCTGGCCCTTTTAGATGGGGCGGCGTGCACAGTGAGGAGCGTGCCCCTCTCTCCCTGTTGTGGGACTATCCCTGGCTCCTGCAGGCGTTTGAGTTGAAATCTTCAGAGTAAAGGGAAATTCAGCCGAAAGTCTGGTTGGGTTAGGAATCACTTCTCAGAGGCTTAGGTCAATGGTGGCTAATGGCTTATAGATTCTGAATCATCTGGCCCAGTAGACGTGTTCTTTGATCAATGTCAGGAGTCAGATCAAATATTATGGAGTGTGTGCCGAGTCCCCTCCTGTGTATGCGGGCACACTCACCCCGACAAAGTGAACGCCTCTGAGAGCTCCGGGATTGCCAGGAAAGGGGTCTGTCAGCTCAGCACCAATACAAATGTGAGGAAAGTTGGCAACAAAGCCTCTGAGGATAGGATGTATATTACACATAGAGTGTTTGTAATGTATATATACTACTAGTAGCATATGTTTAATATTATACTATATGCCACATATTAATAGCATACAGTGTTTGTAATGTATATATACTAGCATGTATCATATTATGCTATATACTACATATTAATAGTATATACTAGCTTACACTATATGCTAGCGCATATATAATATTAAACCATATACTATATATTATCTATATGTTCTAGTATATAAGCTATATGGATATTATGTATTGCATATAATACTATATATGTGTGTCAGCATATATATAGTCTATACACACACACACACATGTATATAGTATATATATATAAAGTATTACATGGATTTTTTATGACTCTTGGAGTGTGAAACACTGAGCCACTGGCTCCAGGTTGTAAATTGCTGGCCAATAAAACGATGTTATCTCAGGATGTGCTCTATTCTATCTCTTTGTCAGGCTTTCTCATTTCCTTCCTTTTCCTGGTTTCAGCCGCTAGTTCTGGCAGTCTTCCACGAGCAGCTAAGCTGAGTAGCAGGGAAACAACATGTGGAAACTAGCAGATTGTTCTGTCACTTCTTCTCAATGACTGACACCCTACCTTCTTACACTTGAATGGTACTTGAATGTTTTCAAAGTGCTCTTACCGTTTTCATTTCATTAGATCCCTCTAAGAGACCTGTGTACCAAATGTGCATTATTAACCGGTACACCAAGTGTGCATTATTAACGGGTACACCTGGTGTAGGACAGAGCAGACAGCACCTCGATATAAGATGCGAAGTGAGTCCTAGTGAGGCTACGTGATCTGTCCTGTTCTGGTCAGCAGGGCAGTCCGAGAGCAGGGACTGAGGCCCAGGTCTTCAGTGTTTTCCCACCCAGTTTCCCTCCTGCCAGAGGGGGGCATCATCTAGTTTAATTCCTCAGCCAGGACTGGTGGAAGCAGCATTTTACAAAATTATGGGATGCAGCCCAGTAGTGAAATCAATGTAATGAAACCAAAACTGACACACATACCAGTTTTTGCAAATGAAATGGAATAGATCAGATCGAAGCATAGATCAGATCGAAGCACACCACAGATAAGGGTAAGTCCCGTTTGTAAAACTTGCTAAGTAAGTGTGCTGCTCACTCGGTTTTCCAGACTCTGGTTTTTCTTGGTCAGGAACAGGGTCACATCCCTTAATATACACACCGAGTGGCCAGATGATGATGATCTCTGAACGCATAGAAATCTGGCCACTCAGTGTGTGTGTGTGTGTGTGTGTGTGTGTGTGTGTGTGTGTTAGAGACCCGGTGCATGAATTCATGCATGAGTGGGGTCTGACCAGCCTGGCCAGGGGGAGGGGACATGGGTGATTGGCTGGCCTGCCTGCTTGTCGAACTCCTGGTCGAGGGGACAATGTACATATTAGCCTTTTATTATATAGGATATGCACTGAGTGGCCAGATTATTATGCATTCCGAGATCATCATCATCTGGCCACTCAGTGCAGACTTTGGATGTTGTGAAGCCTCAGCAGGTGCTATTTGACCTGAGTTTTGAGGCGGTTATTTCAGGGCCAGATTGCCGGGACGTGTTGCTCTTGCACATCTGATAGTCTCGGGCAGGAACACACCTCACAGGTGACAGGCAGGCCAGGTGCCCACAGTACCAGACTAATAACGAGCAAACACAAACCGAGAGACTGGGCATCCTGGCCTAGAAAGGCCAGAACCAAAAAGGTCAGCAGCCACCAGCTACTAGCACAATGCCAGCTCCATCTTAAAGAAGGGGCAACATTTGAATACTCTGCTTGGAGCATCTGACGAATCAATGCGTGGATCTCAGGGCACACGGGGCAGAGCCTGTGCTGGGCAGAAACCCAGGGCAGGAAAAGGGCGGAGCAGATATAATTTAAGGAGGAAATGCGACTTAGACTTACGGCTGAGGAGGAGGACAAGGCCAGTCCTCAGAGGCTGCACCACGACTCCAGGGAGTCGTTAAGGGCCAGAGGAGTGTCGGAAGAGTCATCACACAGTGACCACGGACAAAGGGAGGGGGCTGAGAAGTGAGAGTGTCTCAGCAGGCGCTGCCCAGAGGCTCCCAGGCGCTTCGCACTGAATATCTGGACAAATGGTTACAAGTGTGAGTGATCACATAGTCGATTTACACTGGGTCACTGAGAGCACCCAATAAAACAAAAGCCGATCCATCAGAAAAGGTGGTTAATAAAACATAAATGCACGTTAACACGAAGCACTCCTTCTAATTGATTGCCTGTTTGACCAACTTTTCTTGCAGATGCTCAGTGGGAGAATCATAACCTCATAAATCATCGTCAGAGGCAGCGTATTCTTTCCAGGATGCAGTCGTTTCCAGCTGTGGTCTGTGCTGCGTGTGGCAGTTGTTCCCTCTGTTGGACCGGAGCTCTGAGGGGGCAGTGGAAGTCAGTGAGAACACGGGAGAGTTCACAAACACTTGTTTTACGTACAGATTTTCAGCCGGCAGCCTAAAGAACGATGACAATGGAGTTGATGACAACGGTGACACGGTGATGGATTGCTTGTGTATATAAAGGCTTGTGTGTGTAACTGTAGAGGAAAAGTCACAAAATGACTTGAGATCTATAAAGGCAAGGGGGTGGGGAGGCAGAGGCGGGCTAGTGAGATTGAAAGATAGAGATACAGAGAGAGAGAAGGAGGAGGAGGAGGAGGAGGAAGAGGAGGAAAGGAAGGGAGGAGGGGAGGAGGGGAGAAGTAGGGAGGGGAGGAGAGGAGGGAAGGAGAGAACTGGGAAGATCAGAGAGGAAGTATGATTTTCTTCTCCTGGTCAACCTTCTTTGTAACTTGGTAACTTTTCTCCATCCAGCATTGAACCCCGAAAGCAGCACTAAGTGTTTCTGTACAGTTAAAATATGTGAACATACGTAAGTGTGTATGTAAATAATTATATGAACATACATATGTGCATATACAGCGCTCTTAACAGAGGGGACAGGGAGGGCGTTCTGGTCCTGCACACACAGGTGCCCATGACGGCCTCTCCGCTCTGACTGTATTTTCGCCTCCTGTTGGCTCTCTGGCCGACTTCCCTGCCTGTGGCTACACTGAGCCCTCCAGGTGGCAGTGGTGGAGCTGACCAGGAGAAGGCCATGGTCGTGGCTGGACGGAGGACCACGGGGCTGGGGGACAGTGGGGGTGGGAGTGTTGAATCGAAAGCAGCGGCTCTCTGATGGGCAGCTCCCGAGAGGGGCAGGAACACCAGCCCACATGCTACACCGGCTCCCGCGTGCACGGCACTAGCAGGCCACGGCCACATCCATTCCCGCTCCCTTAGTTCTTAGAGCAGCGGTTCTCAACCTTCCTAATGCCGCGGCCCTTTAACACAGCTCCTCATGTGGTGGTGACCCCCAACCATTAAATTATTTCCGTTGCTACTTCATCACTGTCATTTTGCTACTGTTATGAACTGTCATGTAAATATCTGATAGGATGTATTTTCATTGTTACAAATGGAACATAATTAAAGCATAGGGATTCATCACAAAAACAATACGTAATTATATATTGTGAAATATTTATTTCTAATTACAAATAAATGAAATTTTGTCTTGAATCGTGGTGTAGCATGGGTAACAGTCTTCATATAACAACAGTAAACTACATTGCTACACTTTGCTACACCGAGGAGCGGTCTGTTGGTTCCTAAGACCATGGGAAATAGGTGTTTTCTCATGGTCTTAGGCGACCCCTGTGAAAGGGTCATTCGACCCCCAAAGGGGTTGAGAACCACTGTCTTAGAGGGACCACAGACGGCAGTGAAGGGCAGGGCCTCTGGAAGGCGCTTCGGTTGACAGCTGGTGTTAGCCTCTAAGTCAGTGGTTCTCAATCTTCCTAAGGCCGCGACCCTTTGATACAGCTCCTCATATTGTGGTGACCCCCAACCATACAATTATTTCCGTTGCTACTTCATCACTGTCATTTTGCTGCTGGTTGAAAACCGCTGCTGTAGAGCCTAAGACCATTGGAAAACACAGACATTTATATTATGATTCATTACAGTAGCAAAATGACAGTTATGAAGTAGAAATGAAAATAATGTTATGGTTGGGGGTCACCACCACATGAGGAGCTGTAGTCAAGGGTCACGGCGTTAGGAAGGTTGAGAAGCACTGCTCTCAGGGGATATGCGCTTCTTAATCCTGAGCAGGAGTTGTCTGCAGGGTGATCTTGGCGCCATATTTATCCCAGCTGTGGGACCTGGATGAGCTTGTTCGTAGCCCAGCTTCCCAGACTCCCAGAGCGGGCCTCTTTCTACCTTCCTGGGAGCAGTGGTTCAAGCCCACATCCCATCCTGCGAGTCGTCCTGCATCCTGCCAACATTTCCCGTTTTGCTTCAGAGAGGTAGTTTTGGTTGCTTGCAGCAAGTGTCTTCACTGGTACAGTGGTTGTGCTTAGTGATGGGCTTTTACATGAAATTACCCCGGGGCTGTGTTTCAGCATGGTGTTCAAAGGCAAGGTGGCTGGACATGGAGGCATCTGGATTCTTGGTCTTTTTTTTTTTTTTTAACATATTTTATTGATTTTTTACAGAGAGGAAGGGAGAGGGAGAGAGTTAGAAACAGCAATGAGAGAGAGACATCGGTCAGCTGTCTCTTGCACGCCCCGCACTGGGGATGTGCCCGCAACCAAGGTACATGCTCTTGACCGGAATGGAACCTGTGACCTTTCAGTCCACAGACGGATGCTCTATCCACTGAGCCAAACCGGTTTCGGTGGGATTCTTGGTCTTTGTTATTCATCCATGCCAGGCTGTTCTGACTTCTCTCAGCATTTACTGTCTCTAACGACAATGCCACCCTCCTTTTTTTAAAAATATTTTTTTTTATTGATTTCAGAGAGGAAGGAAGAGAGAGAGAGATTCTCAACCATTGAGCCACACTGGCTGAGCAATGCCACTTCACTTTTAGCCACCATAGAGCCCATGAAGCATGAAAAACGCCCAAGTTAATTTTCTTAACATCTACCTTTGGCTTTCTTCGGTGGGAAAAATTGTGCATCCCCTGATGTACAATTCCTTTAGCTAAATTCAGATTTGAGCTTTGATTTTGTTTGCTTCCCCCCTTTTCTGGTCAGCTTGGCTCGGGAACTCGATCACGTATGGCGGGAAGCCCTCACCTGCGTGCTCGGAGGCTGGGAACGAGGGGAGAGGAGGAGGAGTGCAGGGACAGACTGTGGCAGTTGTTAGACTCTGAGCTGCAAGATTTCGACATTGTTCCCATTTTAGAAACGGGCCGAGCGGTCCAGCTGGAGCAGTCTGGCCCTGACCCTCTGGAGTGGACTGAAGACTCGGGATGTGGTCTGGGTCCGGCGGCCCCGGCAAAGCTGCTGCCTTTGACCCGGGATGACTTTGGTAGGTCCTTGCTCCTGACGATGCTCGAACTGACACTGGATTCGGGAAGCCAGGAGCTGCAGAGAGGACTTGACTCAGCTCCCTCCCATTGGAGACACCCTCAGCGGCCACCGCGACTCCGCTCCTCTCCCTCTCATACAGGAGGGATCAGTGGAGGGTGGGCTGACTCCTGTCCCAGAGCAGGAGGGCAGGAGGCCCCGGTCAGTTCTTGGCAGGGTCAGGCAGAGAGTGAGCACCAAGATCTGTCTCCAGAGAGGGATGCTTTGTGGGTGTTGGCATTGGATCACGTGTAGAATTTAGGGCTATCAAAACTTTCTCCCAGAGATGCATCCCAGCTAGGTCTGTGGCTACTTAGTTGTACTGTCTCCCATTGTTTTGTGTAATTGTCTATATTACTCACAAGATTATTAAAAATTTGAAGCCAAAATCTTTTTTTTTTTTTAAGGCAGAAGTCTTATAGTGACTCTGAATGTCTGCTGGCATGTTAGAATATGCTGGATAAAGATGTGTACATGAAAAAGGAGATATATGTACTACTTATGTAATACTTGAAACAATAAAAAAAAAAAGAAAAGAGATGTGTACATGATCGGCTGGGCTTCCTTCCTTTCTTTCTTTTTTCTTTTTGTCTTTGAGAGAGAGGAAGGGAAAGGGAGAGACAGAGAGAAACATCGAGGTGAGAGAGACACATCCATTGATTGCCTCCCACACGCGCCCCAGCCCTGTAACGTAGGTGCCTGCAGTTGACCAGAATGGAAGCCGGACCCTTCAGTCCACAGGCTGACGCTCTGTCCACGCGGCTGGCTGGGCTCCTTTATATTCAGATGCTGAAACGTCCTTCGCTCTGCCTGCAGCTGACCTTCAGTGCGGCCTGTTGGAGCCAGGCTGCGGCCAGGAACGCTGCTAATTGACTGCTTTTCAGTCCACCGGCTCAGCGGAGATGGACCAGGAGCACTCAGCTGCCATAAAGCAAGGCCGACTCTGGCTTCTCTTCACCTCCCGCCACCGAGCAGCTGTCAGGCGCCACTGACTTCGAGTCAATCGCGGGGCCTCACATTTACCGGGTGAGTCATTGGCTCCCAGTGAGCCGGTCACCCAGAACGGGGTTTTGAATTAAAAGTTCGTGTGTTGCTTGGAAAGATCATGGCAGGGTGGCATCGAGGCAGAGAGGGGGCAGTGGTGGAGGTTGGCTCCTGCCCGTGGCGGCGGTGCAGGGGAAGGAATGAGATGGAACTCTCCAGCTGGTGGGAGAGCAAAGCTCAGAGCATAAATATTTCACTCTGATGCTCATCTAAGGCCAGGCTGCAAGAAGCTCTCTTAACTGTGGGGCTGAGCTAGCAGGTGGCATGCATGTTAATGTTGATTTGTTCAATTTGTTTTTATTATTTTTTAAAATATACTGTTATTGATTTCAGAGAAGAAGGAAGAGGGAGAAAGAGATGAGAGAGAATAATCGATTAGCTGCCTCCTACACATCCCCTACTGGGTCTTGAGCCAGTAACCCAGGTATGTACCCTTGACCAGAATTGAACCCGGGACCTTTGAGTCCACAGGCTGACACTCTATCCACTGAGCCAAACTGGCCAGGGCGATGTGGATATGTCCAATTCAGAAGAAGGGGGATGGAGACAAACTCACAATGCCACCTTGAAGAGTTGTGGGCTGGGGCACATCCGAGCCCCCCAGAAATCAGCCCTGCGATGTACTCTGTTGGCCCCATTGCTTTAGGGCTCTGTGCTAAGGTAATAAAAATTTCTCCCAGAATCCAGAAATTTTACTCAGTAGAGATTCATTTCTTAAGAATTGCCCTCTCTGAATAGTCTCTGCTGAGGAGACAGGAAGATAAAATGATCACTTCTTAGGATCTTAAAGTGAATTAACTTATCAGATCACTTTTATTTTTGTTTTTGTAAAAAATATTTTTATTGCCAAAACTGGTGTGGCTCAGTGGATAGAGTGTCAGCCTGCAGACTGAAAAGTTGCAGGTTCGATTCCGGTCAAGGGCATGTACCTTGGTTGCAGGCACATCCCCTGTGGGGAGTGTGCAGGAGGCAGCTGATCAATGTCTCTCTCTCATCGATGTTTCTGACTTTCTCTCCCTCTCCCTTCCTCTCTGTAAAAAAATCAATAAAATATATTTTAAAAAATATTTTTATTGATTTCAGAGAGGGAGGAGGAGGAGAGAGAGAGAAACATCAGTGAGAGAGAATCATTGATTGGCTGCCCCTTACACACCATCTACTAGGGATGGAGCCTACAACCCGGGCATGTGCCCTGACCGGGAATCAAACAGTCACCTCCTGATTCATAGGTTGATGCTCAACCCCTGGGCCACACTCCCTGAGTTCTCAGTCCCTAACACCCTGAGCTGCTGAACCAGGGTCAGCTAGCCAGCTATTACTTACCTCTGGATGCTTCTTTTCATGAGAAAAATTAAACCTTACGTGTTGTTTGAAAATACCTTGTATCTTCATGTCGTTCCTCTTACAATTTACTGCTGAAAACTGTTGCAGCTGTGCTAAGTTAGGACCACAAACTGCATCTATTCCTGTTGTTCATCGAGCTCCAGTGGTTATTTGGAGTGTTTTGCTCCTTCTGCCTGGTGCCATGAAAGGACTCCGTTTCCCGCTATTTGGCCTTCAAAAATCCGTAAACTCACACTGCCTTTGTGTCCTGAACACAGACCTGGGCAGTCAGGCATGCAGTAGGTCTCTCGGAAAGGCGTGACCAGATAAGGTACAGGAGTCACACTTCAGATGCCAGCACACTGGAAACGCAGACCCACCGGTCCTCCTGCCGAGCTCCTGGGTCTCCAGGAAGAGGTCTGTGGCACCCAGTTTGAGAAACACTGGCTGGAACAGAAAGCCAGCTGTCCCCTTAGGGAAGACACAGAAGCAGCAGCCTCTCTGTCATTTCTTCAGATTCCCCGAGCACGTCAGGCTGCGAAGGTCCCGAGGGGCAGGCACAGCCGGGCCTGTGTGAGCGCTTTGGGGAGGAGGGCACCCGCTGGAAAGGGTTGGAGCGCTCCAGTTTCCCTGAAGGCCAGGGGCGGGAGTGGGACCAGGAATTGATGTTGACAAGGGCTAGGTTAGGGGCGCTGGGAAAGACCCAGCAGCAATTAGAGCTGAAGGCAGTGCCCGAGGCAGAGGTTCGCACCCCCGGTTGCCTATTAGAATCGCCAGGGGAGCCCTGTAAGGAGCTGCTGCAGGACCGTCTCTGGAGGTCTGGATGGATGAATGGCCGGGACTGGGTATCAGTCTTCTTAAAGGTCCCCGTGGGGATTCTAATTGTAGCCACTGTTCCAGGGAAGCGTTCTCTCTGGTGGGGCCACCGGTGTTAACTTCTTCATGGGGAGGGACCAATCCCTGTTGAACGCACGGTGCTGACTCTTTAATACTAACAAACAGTATTAGCGTCTAACATTTATTGACAGCTTATTATATGCCAGGTGTTGTGTTAACTTCTTCACACTCATTCAATTTTCTCTGTGAAGTGGATATTATTATCTCCATTTTACAAATGAGCAAATAGAGGCTCTTTAGGTCAAGAAATTTGCCTGAAATCAGGGAGGAACAAACAAATATGTAAATGAAAGTAAAAACTTGTCCAAGGTCATGCAGGAAGGGGCCCTAATTAATTGCAATCTCAGTGAACACACTGAGCAAATATTTTTGCAGATGGACCATATATGGCCCTGACATTAGGTTAGATCAGCGGTTCTCAACCTGTGGGTCGCGACCCCTTTGGGGGTCGAACGACCCTTTCATCCTTTCACAGGGGTCGCCTAAGACCATCAGAAAATGCAGATATTTACATCACGATGCATAACAGTAGCAACATTTCATGGTTGGGGGTCACCACCACAGAAGGAACTGTATGCAAGGGTCGCAGCCTTAGGAAGGTTGAGAACCACTGGGTTAGATGATGGCATGTGAACATGAGCCAGGCAGAATTTCTCCGGGACAGAAAGACGGTTAATTCCAGGTGTGAGCAATGCCACGAGGTGACCAAATGCCCGTGGTGCCCAGGGCTCTGTGGTCGTAGGAGTCAAAGTCATCCCTCATTCTGGGCAACTCTGCAGTTCTCGGCGACGTCCGAAGTTGAGGGGATTTTGTTGAGTGATGAGAGACCAGAATGGGAAGTATCCAGCAGAGGATTGGAGGTGCAGGAGAAAGGGGAGGCGATTTATGGGCCAAAGCCTTAGAGGAGCCAGAGGAGCCGGTCCAGAGGAAGGAGCAGGGGAGGGTCTTGAACGGGAGGAGCATCCCTGAGACGGAAGCGGAGCAAGAGGAAGAGGCAGAGGACCGGGGAGGGGTGTGGAGATGCGGGAGTCTGGGGAGGGGCCGGGCTAGGAGCAGCCTCAATGGCGTGCAGACGTGGAACTCACACTGAGGGCAGGAGAGAAGGTGCCGCCTGGGGCCATCTCACAACTGCTTCCCGTGTCTCCGTCCTTCACAGCGCTCCGCCTGGGCCCCGCCACGCGTGGCTCAGCGCGTGAGTGTCAGCCCAGGAGCCAGGAGGCCACGGTTGTGGGCTCGATCCCTGTGGGGAAGGGGATGGGCATATGGGAGGCAGCCAATCCATTGTTCTCTCTCATCATTGCTGTTTCTCTCTCTCTCTCCCCTTCTCCCTTCCTCTCTGAAATCAATAATATATATATACACACACACAAAAAGCCGAAAAGCTCTGCCTGGGAATTCAAACAGGAATTTGTGCGAATGCAAAACCTAACTCAGGCCTCTGAGCGGCCGCTGACGGCCACTGTGGGAATCACAGTGGGGCGGCAGGGAGGGCGGCCTCCGGGCAGGGGTGACCCCTCCTGGAACTGCAGGCCGGTGGAGACTCTCGGAGAGACAGCTGGCGTGTTCTCCGGAGGCTGGGGGGCCGCAGCGGCTATTCACTGCCCAGCCAGCCAGGCAGAGCGAGCTGCCCCAGCCTGCCCCCCAGCCTCAGCCGCGCTGGAGGAAGAGTCTGCATCCCTCAGTCCTCCCAGCTGGCCTCGCTCTCCCGTCCTCATCCTGAGAAGGAAAAGAATGCATGTGGCTTTGATGTGTCCTGGACACAAAGGAGCTCCACAGATGGGCCACCCTTCGCTCCGAGCTGGGGCCTCCTCCCTGGATGCTCGGGGGGACTTGGTGTCCCATTAAAAGCCCATAAAGCGTGCTCGGTGGGTGGCACCCTCGGCCGCAGTGTGATTGGCTGGAGGGCTCAGCCACTCTGGTGTCCTCCCCTCACGGCTGGCGGCTCTCCTCGGGGACACTTGAGAAACTTTGATGGAAATATTTCTCTTTGGCAGCAGCCTGCTGTTTCCATGGGTGGACGATGTTAACCAGATGTGAGGCCAGCGGGGGAGAGGCCGGTCCGGGGAGAGGAGGCCGCACACACTCACGTCCACCCTGCGCAGGTCACTAACCTCACGAGGCCCCTTTTTCCTCGTTGTTGATCTGGAGCAAGAGTCTGAGCCCCCGGCACCTTCCGGTGTTGGAAGAACGAGTGTTAAAGAACTTGGCAATATATATATATGTATATATTTTTAATATATTTTATTGATTTTTTACCGAGAGGAAGGGAGAGGGATAGAGAGTTAGAAATATCGATGAGAGAGAGACATCGATCAGCTGCCTCCTGCACACCCCCCATTGGGGATGTGCCCAAAACCAAGGTACATGCCCCTGACCATAATCGAACCTGGGATCCTTCAGTCTGCAGGCCGACGCTCTATCCACTGAGCCAAACCGGTTTTGACATTTTTAGTTCTTTTGGTGATTAATTGTCAAGTCTTTTGGAGGATATGTTTCAGAAACGAAGGAAGTAATAAACAAATCAGCCCTTAAATGCAGTAATGTTATTTTTGCTCAGGTGGGGTAAACTATT
Organism: Lasiurus borealis; assembly: GCA_004026805.1. Lineage (NCBI taxonomy): Eukaryota > Metazoa > Chordata > Mammalia > Chiroptera > Vespertilionidae > Lasiurus > Lasiurus borealis. The sequence goes on from PVJN01027749.1 coordinate 15,381, forward strand.
GTTTGCCATCCTTAGAGATCCACTGATGCAAATAGCCGTCCCATCTTATATTGGCAGAACATTTTTTTAACCTAATTTTTCAAAAAGGTAATAAACTGGCATGGTTCAGTATTCCAAATAAAGTCCGTCCGGTGTGGTTCAGTGGTGGAGCATTGACCCATGAACCAAGAGGTCCCGGGTTTGATTCCCAGTCAGGGCATAGGCCCAGGTTTCAAGCTGGATCCCCAGTAGGGGTGTGCAGGAGGCAGCTGATGAATGCTTCTCTCTTATTGATGATTCCATCTCTCTATCCCTCTCCCTTACTCTCTTAGAAATTAATAACACAATATTTTAAAAATAAATTCCAGATATGTGAAAGGGTACAGTCATTATCTTGTGCCCCTGCCCCATCCCAGAGTCCTCCCTAGGGGTATGATGACCAAGGGGTCCTGCTTTCCTTGGGTCTCTCGGGTTTGGCAGTGACCTTCCCATGTCCTGGGAAGAACCTTAGTCCCTGGCAGACTGGCTGGTTCCCCTGTGTTATGTGGAACCAAAATTATGAGTTTGCTGTGCATCCTTTTGCAGATAAACTGACAAGAGCAATCAGACTATCTGAGAAATCATCACAGGTGATGAAGGTTTAAAAATAAAATAGCACGTGATATTGGGGGAACTGGGGACCTATGATAACACCGAGGTCCAAATCTTTTTTTTTTTTTTTTTTTTTTTTTTTAGTATTTTATTGATTTTTTTACAGAGAGGAAGGGAGAGGGATAGAGAGTTAGAAACATCAAAGAGAGAGAGGCATCCATCAGCCACCTCCTGCACGCCCCACACTGGAGTTGTGCCCACAACCAAGGTCCATGCCCTTGACCAGAATCAAACCTGGGACCCTTCAGTCCGCAGGCCGATGCTCTATCCACTGAGCCAAACCAGTCTCGGCCCAAATCTTACTGTTTAACAACTTTTTTAAGCCCTCGCAGCTCGGGAATTGCTGTCCTCCTGTCAGAGAAGCCTCCCTGTCAGGCTTGGGGAAGTCACATACACGTCAACAATGCGGCCCTGTTTCCCACAGTGGCTGATCAGGCTCCGTTACCCCGTGTTTGTGATTTATTTTTGAGGAGTTAAAATAAGCACTGGTGTACGGGGGCTGGGACTTTGTAAATACGCTTACTTGCCAAGTCACCGCTGGGCGTTCCCCGGGCGAATGGAAGGGAGTTGGGAAAGCCCAGTTTCAGAGAAAGCATAGCCGCCCTTTATCGAGTGTGAACCGAGAACGCCACCGGGAGGCCCTCTCCCGCCTAAAAATAGACCCGGAACTCGGCGGCTTTCAGCCCTGGGACGCGCACAAATTGCCTGGCAAACCGGCACATTATTATTTTATGAATCAGCACCGACGTTCCTTTTAAATGGTCTAGCTTCAGGCTATTTTACTTCTGTGCAAAGAAAGATGAATTATTTATAAAAATAGGCATGAATATCATATGATAATACCCGCATTTCTAGCGGGAAATAAAATGAGCTGCAGCTGGTACTCTGTCAGCTCCCGAGGAGAGCTGATGGGAGCAAGCTGAGGACGGGCGCGTCCTGTGGAAGGGGCTGGTGCTAAGATGCAGGATGTTCTCTTCAGAGGATGCTCAGTCTGCCCTCTCACTCATGTTCTATGACTCTCTTATCTCCCCTCCTCCTTCCCTCTTTCATCCTCTCTCTCTCCATCCTTCTCTTCGTCCATCACTGAGCCACACCAGCTTGGCTAAAGTAGTCATTTCTTAAACATTAGTTGCAATGTGAAATCTGGAACCATTCCAATTAACTTTTGTATTCTGTTCCATCCAAATCCTTTGATTTTTCTTGCATTTTGAATGGATCTTTTCCCCACACAAGATTTTGTAACATTGTGCACTGGCCATTTGGGGACATTGGTGCACTGATTTATGTAGCTCTTCCAAATATCCAAACCCTACACTTTTTTTAAAAAAAATATATATTTTATTGAGTTTTTACAGAGAGGAAGGGAGAGAGATAGAAAGTCAGAAACATCGATGAGATAGAGACATCGATCAGCTCAGGTTCAGTTCTGGTCAAAGGCATGCACCTTGGTTGCGGGCACGTACCCTGTAGGGAGTGTGCAGCAGGCAGCTGATCTATGTTTCTAACTCTCTATCCCTCTCCCTTCCTCTCTGTAAAAAATCAATAAATTATATTGAAAAAAAAAATGGTGTTCCTGAAAGACGTGGGAAGTTCCGGTTTCCCAGGTGCTTTTTCTTGAGACAATCATCGTGCTTTGTGTGCAGCAGAAGTGATTTATTCCTACTTACCGTTTCATCACATCAAACATTCACACGACCTGTTCTCAAGGGTCAAGATTTAAATAATGTCACGGGTAGATCAGTGACATTCTAAAGCGAAACTGGCTTTCTTTTTCCCTCTAGTGCATGGCTGTGAAGAACCAATTACTATGGGTGTAGTTTATCTTTATTGCTGCTAGGGTACCATCAGGTTTCGCCACCATTGCGTTTGCACCATCCGTGCCAATGGTGAATCGGCGAAAATGCCAAGTAACGTCTCCGTGTTACCGCGGAGCTGGTTCTGGGTTAGCAGGTTTCCGGGAAGTGGCTCAGGCACGAGGAGCCCACGGGCACGTGTTTAGAACGGACAGTTGGTTTGGGGAGCAGCGCAACATGCTTCACTGAACCCCCTTTTCCTGAAATCGGCCCGAGGGGGTTTCTGCTGCCTGTCATCACTGTCCCATGTTTAAAAAGGTCATGTGCTAAAAACTTGGGTTGAATCAAAATGTCTAAGGAACTTGAAAGGGCATTTTGTAAGTAAGTCCTTTGTTGTGATAATTGGAAGATCGGATAATCCGGAAGCATGAAAGATTCTAATTTTATTTTTAAAAAATACTCATCCAAGGGTATTTCCCATAGATTTTTAGAGAGTGGAAGGGAGGGGGAGAGCCACAGAGAGAGACATCAATTGGTGGCTTCCTTCATGGGCTGGGAATCAGCCGGCAATAAGGTAGGGCCCTATCTCAGAATCGAATTGGCAACCCTTCAGTCTGAAGGCTGATGCTCTATCTTCTGAGCCAAACCAGATAGGGCAGTGGTCGGCAAACTCATCGGTCCACAGAGCCAACTATCAACAGTACAACGATTGTAATGTCTTTTGAGAGCCACATTTTTTAAACTTAAACTTCTTCTAATGCCACTTCTTCAAAACAGAGTGGCCCAGGTCGTGATATTTTGTGGAAGAGCCACACTCAAGGGACCAAAGAGCTGCAGTTTGCCGACCACTGGGCTAGGGTGAAAGATTCTAAAATTTCACTTTTCTAAAAAAATCCAACCTTTATGCTTCTGTATTCATGGTGTTAGGTCATTGTTACATAGTCAAACAAGTCCATGCTGATCCTCAATTGTGGCAAAAGAAGGGTTAGCGTACTAACTCATATTTTCTCTCTCCTTTCGGCTGCTTCCAGTGACCTTTCTGAGCTAAGTGTGACTCTCCTCATTTTATTTTATTTTTATTTTTTTAAAATATATTTTATTGATTTTTTTACAGAGAGGAAGGGAGAGAGATAGGAAGTCAGAAACATCCTATGAGAGAGAAACATCGATCAGCCGCCTCCTGCATGCCCCACAGTGGAGATGTGCCTGCAAGCAAGGTACATACCCCTGACTGGAATCAAACCTGGGACCTTTCAGTCCACAAGCCGACGCTCTATCCACTGAGCCAAACCGGTCTCGGCGACTCTCCTCATTTTAGACATCAAAAAAACACAACTTGAATTTGGTGGTTAAGTCCGTGGCCAAGACCACCAGTCAGTGCTCAAACCTCTGTCTCATCTTGACTGAGAGGCTCTCAAACCCAGCACTTCTTCGCTCTCCCACACAGGAATTTCTGCTGAGGACAGACACAGGGACCTGTGACGGGAGGCTTATGCCTCAGAGGCCAGTGCTGCAGAACCCTGGGTGTCTGAGGTGGCTCGTTGGCATTTATTCTGTAAATTATATCATGAGGACAGATGAAGTGGCTCTAAACCAAAGCAACCTCTTTGATCTGCCGGAAGTGGTATTTTCCAGTTGGAAGAGACTTGGATCATCTGAATTGTCCAAATTTCTCACCACCAGAGCATGCTCAAATAAGCAATGTGCATTTTAGGTCAAACAATAACCTGATTATAGTTCATTTCATGAAATAAAAATGTAGTACTTGTGGTGGTCACCACCTACTTAGATGCTGGAAGAATCTCCTCTTCCTGATATTCACAGCTTTGTCAAATCCTTCTCCAAAATCTGTGACCTATCTCTATCCAGGAAAATATACAGGGTGTCCCAAAAAAATGTAAACACACTTTGAATAATTATTAACTTAAGGGGATTAAATCTGAAAAGAAAGAAATACCAATCGAGCTATCAGCAGTTAAAGTGTGTATACATATTTTTGGGGAAACCCTGTATATACCAAAGGTGTTGGGACGTCATGTCTGTGATCGGGTTTCATGAGACAATGACTTCTTTCTTGCTGGCAGCCTCTCTTTTGCCTTATAGCTTTGCCCCTTTCGATGAGGCAAGTGGCCATGTCAGAAAGACACACATGGTGAGGACCTATGGCCAGTAGCCTGTGGACAGCCGAGTCTGGTCATCAGCCACTGAATGGGCGTGGAAGCGCCCCTTCCCCATTCGAGTATTCAGGTGAGACCCCAACCCCAGCAGGCACCTTGCTTGCACCCTTTTAAGAGTCCCTGAAGCCGAGGACCCAGCTAAGCTGTGAGCAGGTTCCCGGCCCTCACCATCGGTGAGATATTGTGTGTGCAATGTTTTAAGCTGTAAAGTTGTGGGGTAATTTGTTGTGCATTGTGGCTAACCAACACACTCCACTATCTTTATTATCTGCCTTTTTCTTTAAATATTTTTAAAATATATTTTATTGATTTTTACAGAGAGGAAGGGAGAGGGATAGAGAGTTAGAAACATCGACGAGAGAGAAACATCAATCAGCCGCCTCCTGCACACCTCCCACTGGGGATGTGCCCGCAACCAGGATACATGCCCTTGACCGGAATCGAACCTGGGACCCTTCAGTCTGCAGGCCGACGCTCTATCCACTGAGCCACACCGGTGTTGGCATCTGTCTTTTTCTTTAGCAGGTCCAGGAGTGAGCTGTTTAAGGTCAGTGAGTCCTTGTTATATGTGTTTATCTGCTTGCCCACTCCACCCCTGGGGGTCCCATCCCAATCCACCCCTAGGGTAAAGCTGGAACCTGCGGCCTCGCTGTAAACGTGCTCCAGGAAAGCGCTCTGCTGGCCCTCAGCTTCCGCCTGTGGGCCTCGTGCTAGAACCTTCACTTACCATGTAGCCTGCACATGAGTCAGCCAAGCAGTCCCTCCCTGGAGCCTGAAACCTCAGCCTGGGCGGGACACTGGTGATCGCCCAGCCGCTGTCCACCGCGAAGTGACCAATGCCGGAACGCACAGCCAGCCCAGGTCAGGCGCAGAGGTGCAGGATGCCTGAGCCACGAGATGCAGAACTTTTTTAAAAAAATATATTTTATTGATTTTTTACAGAGAGGAAGGGAGAGGGACAGAGAGTTAGAAACATCAATGAGAGAGAGACATCGATCAGCCGCCTCCTGCACACCCCACACTGGGGATGTGCTTGCAAGCAAGGTACATGCCCTTGACCGGAATCGAACCTGGGACCCTTCAGTCCGCAGGTTGACCCTCTATCCACTGAGCCAAACCGGTCTCGGGGAGATGCAGACCTTTTGACAGAGAGAGGGAAAGTGGGGAGAGACTGAGAGGTGTGCAATGCGCAGGGCGTGGCACACCCCACTTCACTACCTTCCGTGGGGTGGGGCTTCCGTCCAGGTCAGTCTTGGGGTCTCAGTCGGGCCCTCTGGGTCCCGAATCAACTAGTAAAATGAGAATAGAAACACGTGTGTCCTAAAGCGGCTGCAGGTTCCACGTCAGCCTGGCCGTGGCTCCTTCCCCCCGGGGTTCCGGGTCCTCGGCGCGACGGGGGCCGCGCGGGAGCGAGCGGAGCGCAGCCCGCACCCCGCGCCCCGGCGGGAGGCCTGCCCCGCCCACGTGGGGCCGCGGCCCGTCGAATGGCTCCGCGCAACGTGTTGGCGGCGGCGGCGCGGGCTCTTCCGGGCGCCGCGGTTTCCTGCCAAACCCCGCGCGGCCGCCTCCGCAGCGGGAGCCCCGGGCGCAGGCCTCGCGCGGTGCGGAGGGGACCGGGCTCCGCCGCGCGCCCTGCCCCGCGCGCCCGCCCGCCCGCACCATGCGCGCCGCCCCGCTGCTGCCGCTGCTGCCGCTGCTGCCGCTGCTGCTCGCGCTCCTGGCCGCGCCCGCCGCCCGCGCCCGCCGCGCCCCGCTCCTGGCGGCGCCGCAGTCCGCGCGCCCGCCGCCCGGCTCCCGGCCTCCGAACGCCACCCGGGCCGCGTCCGGGGAGGCGACGCTGGCCGGCGGCGGCGGCAGCTCCAACAGCAGCGGCGACGCCCTGGTGACGCGCCTCTCCGGCCTCCTCCGCGACCTGCCCACGCTGAAGGCGGCCGTGATCGTGGCGTGCGCCTTCACCGCCCTGCTCATCGCCTGCCTGCTGCTGCGCGTCCTCCGGTGGGTCCCGTCGCCCCGTTCCTTCCCCCGCGGGGGTCCCCCCTGCACCGCGGGCTCCCCCGCTGCTCCTCCTGCCGGCCGTGCCCGCGTCCGCGCCACCTGCGCGCACAGATGCTCCGCGCGGAAGGCGGGCGCGGCTCCCCCTGGGCGCGCGGTGTGCGCCCACCCCGCTCCCCGCGCATCCGCCCCGCGGAGGGGCGCTCGCCGGGTTTCCCTGCTCACATCCGGGGAAATGTCTCCCCGCTTAGCGATATACGTCCTTACAACATAAATATCGCTTCCCCGGACTCCCTGTGAGTGCAGGGCGCCAACACCGGCGCTCCGGTCTCTGATGGCCTCGCACGGGTTTGTTTCTGCGCCCGTTTCCCGGGTGAGGGTGGTTCTCCTGCCAGTGGGCGCCTGGCTTATGCGGGTAAACTCAGCGGCGGTGGAGGTGGAATGTGCAACCAGGTCTGTCTGACTTCAGGCTTCCGTCCTTTCCTCCCTCTGAGGCTGCCTCTCCCCCACCTGCCCGTTCTCTTTGCCTTCCTTGTGTCACCAGAGGAAGCGGCATCTAGCATATGGGGATGCCTGCAGGAGGCCTGATGGCGGTGCGCTTTGCGCCCCAGAGCTGCTTGGTGACTCCCGGTGGCCTGGGGGTGATCTGTTAGTGGGGGGTATGGACCACTCCACTGTGCTCCTACCTGACTGAGCTGGTTCCGATCCCACAAGGGATCTTGGAGAGGCGCTTGTGGGTGGCTCAAGTTCAAGGAGAAAGTATGGGGGAAGTTGGGAAGGAGGGCCAGGCGCCTGGAATAGGCAGAGGGAGAAGGCAGCCGTGGAGGCAGGGGCATATTCCTCCCCTAATACCACCCCCCCACCCCCTGGTGCCTGGGAAACCCTGTCTTTGAAGGAAAGAGAGCAAATGTGCCCTGTTACGGGGCCAGCTGCTGGGTAGTGTGTGTGTGTGTGTGTGTGTGTGTGTGTGTGTGTGTGTCGCTCCTCCGGCCAGCCCCTCCCCTCCCCAGTGTGCACAGCGTGCTGGCTGTTTGATCAGCTGCTGCAGGGTTGGGGCCAGGGGCTTGCTCTCCCCCCGGGAGCTTTTTCAGCGGCGGGAGCAGAAACCAGACTCAGAGCGGGGGCTGCTGTAGGCCTGCAGTTGTGTGGCTCTGAGTCAAGGTGTTTCCTTGCGGGTCTGTGGGATTCCGTGGCAGTGGCCTAAGAAAGCGGAGAAGGGAACGGTGGCTCCGTCCACCCACCATGCCGTGCCCTGGCTTTGGCCATGCTCCTCGCTGTGCTGGTCCCCTCATGTGGGAACTGGATTGTCCCCCTCTGGACCCCGGCTCTCCCCTGCCCGTGCCTCTGCCCATAAACTCCCTGCAGCCATCACCTGGCATTGTACACGGGGCCTCCGAAATCTGGAGCCAGCGTGCCTCGTGGCCTCCACCTCCCAGCCTCCTCTCTGCCATCGGCTCCCTTTCCTACCCTCCATGCTGCTGGCTGTGCGTTGCCGCTCCTGGGCCGGCCATTTCTGCTTCCCACCTGCCCGGACTGCACGCAGCCAACGAGGCCAGCCCCGTGGCTCTTCCCGGTGATCCTGGAGACCCACGCGAGGCTGGATCCCTTTTCCGGCCTCCCCCAGTCCCAGCCTCCGCTCAGCCTCCACACGCCCCTTCTCCTGCTGGGCGGGTGGCCGGGGCAGTGCCCAGCTCCCATCCTTAGAGACAGCCCCGGGTCTCCGTAGCCCTCCTGGCCCGGCGTCCAGTGACATCCATTAGCCTGGTTCCCTGCAGGGTCAGGGGGAGTGAACGTCGATGCCTAGAGCAGCTCTGAGCCTGGAGGCTGGAAACGTGCAGCCGAGAGCAGGCCGCTGGGCGGCAGGCGGGGGACTTTTCCAGAAAGAAGGCATCCGAACTATTCTGCCGGCCTGCTCCTTATTATCCCGCCGCGGGAGAGAGCGCGAGCAGCGTGCGGCCAGATGTGAGGGCCGGGGCGGGAGCTCGGCAGGGAGGGCAGCGCAGGCCTGGCAGTGGAGGGGGGGGTGTCCGCATGGGCTTGGGTGCGGAGCGTTGGGAGAAGGTTCTGGCTCCACAGAGAAGCCAGGGGTGGACATGACCTGCCTCCGCTCCCCGAGAAGGCAGTCTTGGGGCGAGCTACCGGGTGGACAGGATGTGGACAGGAACTCCTGGCGTTTGCAGCTGGGCAGGTCTGGATGCTACAGTCCCCGTGGGCTCCGTGGCAGAGAGGAAGTTGGATTTTCGGGTAGGGCGTGTGAGTCACCTGTGCCATTCTAGAACACTCTACACGCCTGTGGCTAAGGCAGCTCCGTGCCCCATCACACGGCTCCGTAGCCTGGACGTGACCTTCCCCTTTCAGTCGCTGCAGGCTCAGTTCACAGGTTTAAAGGCCTGCGCACCGGCCGGGCATCCCTCTGCCTGCCCCTGCCCCAGCTTCTGAGCAGGCAGTCACTATGCCGGCCCTGCCTCCCCCTCCCCCTGGGGCCATCTCACGGTGCCCGCAGCCCTTCCGCCCGCAGAAGCCTCTCCACCTGCCAGCGCTTCTCTCGCCCCGAATCCCTACTCAGCCTCTGAGCCACAGCCCTCGTCTTCTGCCACCACCCTTGTCCCTGCTCCCACCATCGCCCCTCTTCTGAGCACGTGGGCAAGCTGGCTCTTCATGACCAGGGCCTTGTCTTCCTCCTGAGTCCCTTCTTGGTCCTGCCCGCTGTTCCAGCCCTTCTGGACTTTTGGGGGTTCTCCAGAGACGGCCTGTGACCCCAGGCCTGCGTGTCCTGACCCTCTGCCTGCAGTCCCTTCGCCAGCTCCTTGCTGCTTGCCCTCCTGCGTTGCCTCCTGCGAGAAGGCTCCCCTGCCAGGGCCCACCAGCGCCCCCAGAGCACACATGGATGTGAATTTCCTACGGAGTCAGGGGTGTCACTACCTTGTCCCTTTGCCACAGGAGGCTGAGGGCTCCCAAGGGCAGGGCTGGGCCTTCATCGGTTGTCTAACACCTACTGTGGCCCCAGACACAAGCTGCCATCTAGCGAAGATATTTTTAGCAAATGAATGTTGAACGTGTCAGTAGCCTGCATTTGCTGATGCTTCTCACAGCGTCCTCTCTGTCCTCTCTAGCCAGATGCGTGGCGATGCCGGGAACCCGGGAGGTGGGAGTTTGTTTGGACGGCGGCCCTTCCTTTTCCTAACGCTGTAGATACGGGAGGAAGGGTGTCGTATGTTTGCTTATAAAGTGACAGTCCCGGCCTGTTTGTCTGTTTTCCCCGAAGGAGTCACTTTGCCAGACAACAGGAAAAATGTGGATCCAAGGAAACTGTTAAAATTAGAAGCGAGGAATGTGAGTTGCAGTGGGAAAAAAATCGTTCACCAAGCAATTCCCTTCCTAAGGCGCACACACTTTTCCTGGTGATACAGAGTCTGTGCTTCTAAACGTGCTAATTGGGAGAGGAAGCAAGGATACATGGGCAATGGAATCAGAGCAGTTGTGTTTGATGACAGAAGGTTTAAATGGATCTAAGTTTGCAACAGTTGGGCATTGGTTAGAGAAATTATGGTCATCCTTACGCTGGAATATTATATGGCTGTTAAAAATGATGGCGTTGGTATAATCCTATATATTGTTGAATGGAACAGGTTATAAACCACATGTTTAGGATGAGTTTGTTTAAATAAATTAGGTATGTGAATGTGCAAAGAGATCTACGTGTCTGCATGGCACATGTGCACGTGTAGATTGTTTATGACATCTTCATTCTTCATGACACATTTCCACATTGGATTTCGTTATTACTGCCCCTGTCTGTACACTCAGCTCCCTGCTGCATCCCTGGACGTGCCCCCCCTGAAGTCCTGAATAAGAGCCCCAGCGTGCTCACCTAGGAGTGGGGTTCCCAGGTCCCGGGGTTCACATACTGATGCGCTCGAGTCTACGCTTTTGCCCCCCCCTTCTGCAGGGCCCTTGGGTGGGTTCTCAGGTTCCCCAGCATGTCCAGCACCAGTATCATCAGACTTGCTGAGGTTTTCCAACAAAACCAGCGTGATTGGGTATCTCGTTGCTTTGTTTTGCGTTTCCCCAGTTTCTGTTGGAGTTGAGTAGCCGTCTCATCCCTCCCCATACCTATTAATCCGGCTGCAGGACCGTTTAGACCTCTTTCCTGTAGTTTAATCATTAAGGAAAACCACTTTCAGATGAGACAACATGGGGAGGAGGGACAGTTTGAAGGCAGAGTGCCCCTCTGGCCAGAGTACATGCGTGTGTACGTGTGTGTTTTGTACGTGCAGTTCACAGGGCAGCCGTTCCCCCACCCCTCATGTCGTCTGTTGACGTGCTTCTGGGGGTGGTAGGGAAGCAGCTAAGAGGCTGGGTGCAGTAAGTAGAAACTTCTGCTCCCCTGTTTTGTCGTCATCGTTTTTTAGAGTGATTTTCAGAGAGAGTGGAAAGGAGAGAGGGAGGGGAAGAGAGACAGAGGAAAGAGAGAGAAAAAAACACATCGATGTGAGAGAGACATATCAATCGATTGCCTTCTACACGATCCCCTACTGGGGCTGGGGATCAAACCCGCAACCCAGGTACGTGCCATTGACCAGGAATCGAACCCGAGACCCTTCAGTGCATGAGCCAATGTTCTAACTACTGAGCAACACTGGCCAGGGCTGATCCCTCCAGTTTTTTTAAAAAATATATTTTATTGATTTTTTACAGAGAGAAAGGGAGAGGGATAGAGAGTTAGAAACATTGATGAGAGAGACATCGATCAGCCACCTCCTGCATGTTCCCCACTGGGGATGTGCCCGCAACCAAGGTGCATGCCCTTGACTGGAATTGAACCTGGGACCCTGCAGTTCGCAGGCCGATGCTCTATCCACTGAGCCACACCGGTCTCGGCTCCCTCCAGTTTTTTATGTCAGAGCATCTGCTGGCGTCACATGGTTTCAGGAACAGCTGTTCTCGGTCCCTTTGGCCTCTGACACTTAGAGATCTGCGGGCCGGAGCTTGGCTTTCCGGTGTCTTACAAAGACGGCGGAGACGAGTCACCGCCTGAAACCGCCACGTCCCTTCCCTCCTGGGGAACCTTCCCCGTAGTGGGGAGCCCCCCAGCCCTCCTGCTCCCGCCACGTTTCCCCCAGATCTCTGCTGGCCCCATGCCCAGGCGCTCTTATTTCAAAAGCTCTGTCAAACTCTGATCCGAAAGAAGGGCTGGTTGTGGGGCTCCCGGTGAGTGGAGGGAACACAGATTCTGGCTGAGCTGACCCGGCCAGCTGTCGTGTCACACCCGCATCGGTGGCAGAGAGGCAGCCGCTGGCCCTGCAGGTGCTGGAGCGGGAAGCCTCGTCCTTTTATCAGCCAGGCCTCTGCAAAGGAACGGGAGCTCCCTGCTTAGCCTGGAACCCCCAGCCCCCCTGAGTTGTCTGTGTGCTGACACTGGTAACAAGAGAGTTAATATGTGCTTGTGTGCATGGCCCCTGGCACAGATAAGAGTGCGGGGAAGGCCTGGGGGTGGAGCAGGTAGGGGTGGAGAGAGCCCGTGGGGGGAGAAAAAGGGACATCTGTGATACTTGCGACAGTGAAGATAAGTTAAAACAAATAGTAAAAGTCGAGAGAAAATGTAAACGTTTAATACTGTTATGGTTTGGGGAAAGTTACTGTTCTGAAGTGTGTTTTTTTTTTAATATATATTTTATAATATGTATTTTATTGATTTTTTACAGAGAGGAAGGGAGAGGGATAGAGAGCTAGAAACATCCATCAGCCGCCTCCTGCAAGCCCCCCACTGGGGATGTGCCCGCAACCAAGGTACATGCCCTTGACCGGAATCGAACCCGGGACC
>PVJN01027750.1:0-27795 GCA_004026805.1 Lasiurus borealis
GGAGCTGTCACACAGCTGGAGAGTCTCTCGGAACTCTGCCATTGGTCAGAAGAGCCGTGGAGATTCTGATTGGCTGAAACGCACTCCTCTGCCCTGCCCTCCTCCCCGGCTGAATTCCCTGCTTTGGTCCTTAAAGAACTTCTGTTCGCGGTGATTGGCCCCGGCGGAGCCGGCTCTGACCCCGGACTTAAAGGGATTGCGCTCTCCAGGGGCGGACGGGAGGGAGAGATCGGTGGTTTGTAGCGGAGTCGGACCACTAATGCGTTCCAGGTGGTCCTGTTTGTTCTTGGCGCTGGGAGGAACTTAGAAATCACCTGGCCTGGTCCTTGTCATCCTCTATTTCCAGAAGCCCAGAGAGATCGCGCTATCTGTACAACTCCGCACAGCGCTCCCTTTGCTTTCCCGCAGTCTTCCATCGGTGAAGAAAGGTAACAAATTCAGAATATACCGAGGTAGGAACTTTTAAACGCACTCTCTTGATTGTCCCTTGTCAATCAAGAGAGGGCGTTACAGCCTGGCCAGCCTTAAAGTCCAAGTTCAGAGAAGGGGAAAAACTGATTGGAGAAGGGAGGTACCTGCCTGACTCCCCAAGGTCACACAGCCAACAAGTCGGGCCTTGGTGCTGAGACCCTGGGCCATAGAATCTGGGGCGCATGCTCATTCCACGACACTTGCACAAACCCAGGGCCTTTATGGAGGATGGAAGGAAGCTGGAACTGGGAGGCTGGTTTTCCTGACCCAGCGTCTTAGGCCCTTCCTCTGTCCTGTCTGCAGGAGCTTCTTGGTGGCTGGCAGCCTGTTCTCATCCTCTTCAGGTCTTGTGCTTCCTTAAGCAAGTCACTAACCCCCTCAGTCAGATCCTCATCTGCCCCAAAGAAGGTGCTCAGTAAGTATTTTTAAAGTTTTGATTTATATATAGTTGGCCAAAGATTATTTCAATAGGACATATGAAAATATATAACGAAAAGAGAAAAAAGAAAATATGTAAGACATTTCAGGTAGTGCTAAGAAGAAAATTAAATAGGGTAATGGAAGAGGGAGCAACCGTGTATGTATGTGAAAAAGAGAGATATAGTGAGTGAGAAAGATAACTGGAGAGATCGATTACATCATTAGATGGTGTAATCATGGAAGGCCTCCTTAATGAGGTGACATTCCCATTGCTTCTGTTGGGCTGACTTCTGCCCTAACTCTCCCCTGCTTGTTCCTAGAACCTGAAAGCTCAAGAGGGAAAGTCTTTTGACAGTAATTTTGTTCACCCTCTTTGCACTTTATCAGTGGGAAAACTGGGGTCCAGAAAACAGAAGGGATTTTCCCCAAGGTGACTGGCTGGGGCTGGAACTACATAGGGGCAGGGCCTCGTGAGAGTGGCCTGGTGCTGTGACCACCCCACACATTTGAATCAAGTTCTCTAAGGAAAGAAACAGATTTCTTTCCCTCTTTCCTTCCTTCTATCTGCACTAGAAAGAGCAATTAACAAATTTGTGTATGGTGAATCGCCATTCTGTAGACACCTTTATTCCCAAAGATAATTGGTCCAATGTTTTCCCAATCACAGGACATAGACATCATTATGATGGGAATGGCATGACTGGAGGATATAGGAAAAGGAGAGAGAAGATGATGGAGAAGGGGTAGTGGAGACACAGAGAAAGAAGGGCTATACTCAAAAGAGTTTTTCATTTTCACCAAAGCCAAAACTTAATTGTCCTAATGAATGGCTGGGTTACATACACTCTGAAGAGTCCAACTGGCTTTCAAATGTTACATAGGAGCCTTTCTCCCCTGTACAAATTTCACATACTCATTCTGACTTTGATTGATTTTAAAAGGGAACTTGGTTTCTATGATGATTGAGTCTTTGGTGACATGAGTAAGTCACTTTCCCTATCTGGACCTGTTTCCTATTTTGTAAATGGGAATGAAATAGGAGGCAGTCTCTTCCATTCACACCTTCTATGATTTAAGGTAGTGGGAAGGGAAAAGGAGTTCTGGGGAGAGTCTTGGTTCCTACATTGCCTCCTCCTCAGCTTTGGGTTGCCAAACAAGAGCTTGAAATCACACTAGACACTGAACTTAAAAAAAAAATCCAATCTAATAAAAGAGTAATATGCAAATTGGCCATCACTCCAACACCAAAGATGGCTGCCCCATGTGGACACAAGATGGCTGCCACAAGCTGGTCAGCAGGGGAGGGCAGTTGGGATGGACCAGTCCTGCAAGGGAGGGCAGTTGGGGGCTTTCAAGCCTGCAGGGGAGGGCAGTTATGGGTAACCAGGCCAGCAGAGGAGGGAAGTTGGCTGTGACTGGGCCTGCAGGGAAGGGCAGTTGGGGGGGACCCAGGCCTGCAGGGGAGAGCAGTTGGGGGTGACCAGGCCTGCAGGGGAAGGCAGTTAGGGCAAACAGGCTGATAGTGGAGCAGTTAAGCATCAATCAGGCTGGCAGGGGAGTGGTTAGGGGGTGATCAGGATGACAGGCAGAAGCAGTTAGGGGCAATCAGAAAGGCAGGCAGCTGAGCAGATGAGAGCCAGCTGAGAGGGATGTCCAACTACTCATTTAGGCCCGATCCTGGTAGGATGTCCAACTGTCCAAATATTAATTTTACTCTAGGTAGGATCAGGCCTAAACAGGCAGTTGGACATCCCTCGAGGGGTCCCAGATTGGAGAGGGTGCAGCCTGGGCTGAGGGACATCCCCCCCGCAACCTGCACCTGTGTATGAATTTTGTGCACTGGGCCTCTAGTATATATATATATATATATTTATTGATTTCAGAGAGGAAGGGAGAGGAGATAGAGATGGATGAGAGAGAATCATTGATCGGCTGCCTCCTGCATGCCACCTACTGGGGATCGAGCCCACAACCCTGGCATGTGCCCTTGACTGGAATTGAACCCAGGACCCTTCAGTCTGCAGGCCAATGCTCTAACCACTGAGCAAACCAGCTAGGGCAAAGCACTAAACTTTTGACACAGGAGTGGTCTCTCACTTCATCCGTATAAAGTGTACAACTCAATATTGACTTGTATACTCACAGAGTTATTCAACCAGGGCCATAATCGATTTTAGAACATTTTCATCACTCTCCATGGAAACCATGTCTTCTTTAGCAGTCACTCCCCCACTTTTTCCCAACCCCCTCAGCTCACAGTCCTAGGCAACCACTAAACTATTTTCTGTCTCTATGTACATTGGCCTATTCTGCACATTTCATATACATGGAATCATATAATATGCTGTCTTTGTGATTTGTCTTTTTTACTCAGAATAATGTTTTCAAGGTTCATCTATGTTGTAGCATGTATTAGTATTTCATTTTTTCTTTATCTGTTCATTGGGTCATTATCATCTACATTCAGGGTGGCATAAAAGTCTGTGCCAACATATAGTCAGCACTCAATCATGCTTGCCCTCACAGAAACAGGGCTAATTTGCTAATTTGGAGCAAGATTCAGACAAGTGTTTTTTTTTTTTCTTTTCTCAGCACAGGGTGAGTGTGAGATAATAGAGAATGAAGCTTTGAGAGAGAATCAGGAGGGCTCAGGGCAAACTCTGAAGGACAGAGAGGCAGCAGAGGGTAGAGCTGTGAGCAGGGCACTCCTGGGCCTCACCTCCCTCAAGTTCACAAGTCCCCTCCCCCCCAGCTCCTCTGAGCCTGTGCAACTCCCATGGGGAGGCAGGTGGAGGTGACTGATAATGAAGCCCATTTCATGGGTGAGGAAACTGAGGCTTAGGAAGGGGTGATATACACCTTTGTCTCACTCCCTTTGGTAGAGTGGAAGCTTCTTAGGCTCAAGGGCTGCTCTCCCCTATTTATATCCCCTCAAAGCCGGTGTTGCCAATAAAAACCAGAGTGGCTGCTCATCAGTGGTTCCCAGTCCCAGCAGACTCCATCCCCCTTTTATAACAATATCTTGCAATACCTTCTTCCCTGTAATGAAATGCAATTCATAGATAATAGATACAAATTATACACTCCTAATATTTTTTGGGGGGAAGGGGGAATGAAGATAATGCTATTGCTGAAATGTAAAGAAGAAAAAGGAAGATAATTTGTCTTTTTATGGTTTAATTTTTATTGAGATATAATGTGTTTCAGGTGTACAACGGTTCCATATTTACATATATGGTGAAATGATCACCACGATTAGTCTAGTTATCATCTCTCACCATATAGTTACATTTTTCCTTATGAAAGAGAACTTTTAAGATCTATTTTCTTAGCAACTTTCAAATATGCAATACAGTAATGTTAACTGTAGTCACTGTGCTGTACAGTATATCCCTGGGACTTGTTTTATAATTGGAAATTTGTAGATGTCTCTTACTTATTTACTAGAGGCCCGGTACACGACATTCGTGAACGGGTATGTGTGGGGGGTTGTCTCCTCAGCTTGGCCTGCACCCTTTAGCAGTCCTAGAGCCCTCAGGGGATGTCCGACTGATGGCTTAGGTCTCCCCTCCCCCCTGCACCCCCCTCTTCCCCCGCGAGGAGTTTGCCTAAGCCGCAGTTAGACATCCTTAGTGCTGAGGCAGGAGAGGTTCCTGCCACCTCTGCTCTGCTTGCCATCAGCCCAGCCTGTGGCTGAGCGGTGCTCCCCCTCTGAGAGTGCACTGACCACCAGGGGGCAGCTCCTGCACTGAGCATCCGCTCCCTAGTGGTCAGTGAGTGTCTTAGTGACCGGTCATTCTGCTACTTGGTCGATTTGCATATTGCCCTTTTTATTACATAGGATTTTTTTAAACCTCAAATGCATACATATGCTGACCTCTTGTAGAATAGGGCTTCTCAATTGGAATGTGCATAGGAGTCACTCTGGGGATCTTGTTAAAATACAGATTGTGAATCAGCAGGTCTGGGAAGCACCTGAGTCTGCGTCTCTAACCAGCTCCCAGGTGTGGCTCAGCTGCCGCTAAGAAGGCTGCAGAAGTAGCATCTGGTTCCCGAGCCCACGGAGGGGCACCGCCCACAGCCACCCCCTTCCCCACGACTAAGCAAGGGGCAGCCCTGTCTGGGGCTTCCCCAATGGCTGCCCAGGAAACTGCATTCCTGGCTGGCTGCCCGCTGCCAAAACAGCAGTTCCCACGAAGGAGCCCGCCCTGGGGAATGAGCCTGGGGGAAGGGAGGGAGGCCGGGAATTGACGTCCGAGTGGGTGGGGCCTCTGTGTCCTGCCACCCGCACGCCAGCCCCACCCGCCTCCCTACTACTGCTTGGTCAGTAAATCTCAGTGCTCCACCCACCCTCCCATCCCTTTTCTCCCAGTGCTCCCTCCTTTCATTTTCCCTCAGTCTGGGCCGGGCCCCTGCCATCGGGAGCCCAGATGACACTAGTCTAGGCAGGGGCCAGCCGACAGGCAAACAGACACCTTTTATCTTTAAGCAGTTTTCTGTTAAAGGAGGCGGGAACTCACTTCTAGCCTCCTGGGGCAAATCCTTCTGAGTCTGGGCTAACCTAAAGGGGTGGGATCTGAGGATCCCCAAGGTTGGTCCAGCTCTGAAGTCTGGATCTCTTGATAGCGGTGAGGATTTTCCCAACTTTGAGGCGCAGAGGCCACCACACTTTGAATATCAGCGCTGGAAGGCTGAGTCTCTCACTATATAGTTGTGCGCCAAAGGATGAGGTTGGGTCAGCCCTGGACCACATACACATTTGATGGTCGTCCCATCAGATTATAATGGAGCTGAACATTTCATACTGCTTAGTGACGTTCTAGCCTCGTAGCATGCTGACTTTGCAGAGCAACGCATTACACAAATACTCACCATTGTGTTATAATTGCCTTCAGTGTTCAGTCCAGTAACATGCTCTACAGGTTTGTAGCCTAAGAGCTGTAGGGAAACAGAATTTGTCATCCTCAAACATGTCTCTTTGGCATAGGATTACTTTAGGCTGCTTAATTTTAAGGAGAACAGACAGGGAGAAGTTCTGAAGACCAAGTAGAGGTTATACCCTCTGTAAGGTATTTTACTTTCATCAGGAAAATACCCATTTGTGTCTCCCTTGCTGTACCTGGAAGTGGGGGTGGGGAGGGGGTGCCCTTACCTCTAGTAACTCTTATCAATTCAGAAGGCCAAGACTGAACTTGCACAATAACCTTACTGTGCTTTTCCTGGTACCTGCCCAGAGCTCTCTCCATCCTCAACACCTTTTGTCTTCAGCTGGAAATAATATTCAAGGTGGTAGGTAGCTTCAGCCATTTGGGCCAGTTACTGAATTTTCCTGGATCCCTCTCATGTATACAGGAGGCATACATATTAGTAAACTTTTGTTTTTCTCGTGTCAATCTGTCTCTTATTACAGGATATCTCAGCCAAGAAACCAGAAGCATAGAAGGAAAATTATTTTTCCTTTCCTACAGAGCAATAGGCTAGACCAGTGGTCGGCAAACTCATTAGTCAACAGAGCAGCAAACTGTGGCTCTTGAGCCGCAGTTTGCTAACTACTGGGCTAGACTATATGTAGTGGACTATAGCATCTAGGTTTGTGTAAGTGCACTCTATGGTGTTCGCACAACGCAATTGCCTACCAACCCATTCCTCAGAATGTACCCCATCATAAAGTGGCACCAGACTTTATAAAGGGGGAAACGGAGACCCAGTGAGAAGAAGGGTCCTGCCTCAGCCCATAAGCCAGATAAGGTCCTAGCCTTCACCTCCTAGGAGCTCTCAGATGAAGTTCCTGGCGCTTTCACGGCTCTCTCTCCGCTTGGGGACCGGGAGGCTACTCGGAGAGAGTGGGGAGGGCGGGTTTAAGGGAAGAAAGAATCTTCCAATCAAACAGGAAGCCCAGCAGGGGCGGGCAGGGGTTAGGGCCTTAGAACAGAGCCTTTGCTTCCAGGCTTCATTTCCTAAGACGCGATGTGCCACTAAATCGAGGAGGAGAGGATGATGGGCTTTAATTTGGTTTTGTTTTCACGGTTTGCTCTCCAGACCAGAGCTCAAGCCCCAACGGTCGAGGCGAACAACGGTGCTGAGCCAAGCCGGCTCCTGGCTGCTCCCCTTTGGGCTCACGAGTTGGGCTTGTCCTGATTCTAGGGCTGAGCCGGGGCCTGTGTCAGGCACAGGGGAGGTGAGAGTGTGTTTTCTGTGGCCCAATCAGGGTCCGACCCAGAAGCTGGGTGGGGCTCTCTCTGGGCCTGGGTGGAGATCTTTGTCACCAGGCTCAGACCAGTCTATGACCAAGGTCAGGGCTCATCCTGGGATCAGGAACAGGGAGAAGCAGCCTTTGGTCCCTCCCAGAACAGACCCACCTCAGGATTCCAGCTTCAGCAAGGCGTGTCAGGCTGCTGGGCTGAGAGCCACGGGCCTACGACTCCTCTGGGGCTACTGCTGAGTCTCTGGTGAAGATGATGCCCCTAAGCTAATGCCCAGAGTTCCTGGTCTACCATCAGGTTGTCTTTCGGGGATGTGACCTCCTGTCTCCCCTGCGTGCCCCCACCGGACGACCTGCCCTCCAGAACTATGCACACATGGGCTCCTTCCATTGGTCCTGCTCCAGGCTCTGGAGTTTACAGAGGCAAGTGGTGGGGATCAAGGTCTCCCAGTGCCCAGGCCTCTGTCCAGAGATATGCTGATGAACTGGGAAAACAGCCCAAAGCCCTCCGCTGCGGCTGGTCTCAAGTTGCCCACCTACATCTGAAGAGATTCGGAGACTTGGCTCTCACAGGCTGGTGGGATTAAGCACCGGCTCTGACCCAGGGCAGTCCCATTGCCTTCCACAGGAAGGGACTGGGACCCTGCCAACTCTCAGGGTCAAGGTGCCCTTGAGGCTTTCCTGTCCTGTCCTTGTATCTGCTGGTGTGAGGTGAGGGTGATTATGATCGTAAAGCTGTAGTTGACTTTGTGATTGTGATGACGGAGGCTTCAGTTGCTACCACTGGCCTCTTCTCAGTGACCAAGGATTCCCCTTCCCCCTTGCAGTGATGACCTAGCTGAGGACACAAGAACCCAGTGTGGGGGGACCCCTTACCTTAGCACCACTGAATCTGTACGCCTGCCCGCACTGTGCCCATCTTCTACTTCCTGATTCATGCCTGAGGACAAGTTCCTCCTCTTATCAATAAAATGCCACCTTAAAAATATGTTTTAAATATATATTTATTTATTTCAGAGAGAAAAGAAGAGGGAGAGATAGAAACATCAATGTGAGAATCATTGATCAGTTGCCCTGTGCACGCCCCCTACTGGGGATCGAGCCCATAACCCAGGCATGTGCCCTTGACTGGAATTGAACACAGGACCCTTCAATCCACAGGCCGACACTGTATCCACTGAGCCAAACCAGCTAGGGCTAAAAATATATATTTTTATTGATTTCAGAGAAGAAGGGAGCGGGAGAGATAGAAACATCAATGATGAGAATCATTGATTAGCTGCCTCCTGCAGGCCCTATACTGGGGAGTAAGCCCACAACTCAGGCATGTGCCTTGACTGGAATTGGATCTGGGACCCTTCAGTCTGCAGGCTGATGCTCTATCCACTGAGCCAAACCAGCCAGGGCTAAAATGCCACTTCCTTATCCAGCTGACTTGAACCTCATCTCTTCCTCTCACCCCTGGCTCCTCCTGCTCCAGCAACACTGGCCACTGTTCTGCACCACAAGCTTGTTCTTGCCGCAGGGACTTGGAGCCCAACCTACCCCAAAACTCCACATGCGTGGCTGGCTGCTGGTCCTCCCAGCTTTACCGCCAAGAGTGCTTCCCTAAATCCGCTCTTAAGGGGATCCCCCAGTTCCTCTCCATCACATCCTTCTTGTGTTTCCAGCCCCGCACTTACCTTGTCTACTTGTGTGTTACTGTTAGTGTCTTCCCATTAGATTGTGAGCTCCATGGGGTAGGGCTTTCATTCTCTGCTCTAATGGGTACCTGGTTGGTGCTAAATACATGGACATGGAAAAAAACAAATAAATACATGGACATGGAATAAATGAAGAGATGTCTGTGCTTCTTTCCCCTTTGGTCTCCCTGGGCCACTGATAGCATCTCGGTTGAATGTCAGGTTCCTGCTCTACACTGGGTTATAAAGGGAAGGGGTAGTGTCCCCTCTGCTCTTGGCCAGAGTGTGACAGAGGGACCAGTACCTACAGGGGCGCTTGTGGTGGGGACAGAAGAAGTCCCTGGGTGATCGCAATGGGCTCTGGGTCTTGCCAGGGTTGAAAGGCCTGGCTGCCCCCAGCCTTGTGTTGGTTTTAATAAAGAAGGCAGCTTCTCTTTCGGCTTTATTCCATCACCACCAACAGGCATCCTACTGTGTGGGCTTCTCTTGGCTTCTGGCTGCCCTGCATTCAAATCCCCTTTCTTTTTAGGGAGAAGCCCCCACTGTGTGAACCTTTGGACATCATAGCCCCACTGCCTACTGCTGAAGCTGGAAGGGACCACAGACCCCTCCTCCTACACTCTAGCACAGTGGTCGGCAAACTGTGGCTCGAGAGCCACATGTGGCTCCTGAGCTGCGGTTTGCCACTCTGTTGACGAATGAGTTTGCCGACCACGTAAAGCATTACCCTTACCCAGAAGTTTTGACTTCGAGTTAAAGACATTAATATATTATTAAAAATTTTTTAAAGTGTTTTTCCCTAAGGCAGTGGTTGGCAAACTCATTCGTCAACAGAGTGGCAAACTGCGGCTCGCAACCTGGAGCACCCAACCTGGGCTCTGCTAAGTGGAGGCTTCAGCCCAGGGCTTTGACTCTTGAGTGAGTGATGCAAAGACAGAAGGTTGATAATTTGCTCAGAAAGGTGGCCTTTGGTAGCAGTGATCAATGTGGTGTCTGGTGGTGACTCTTTTTTTTTTTTTAATATATTTTTATTGATTTTTCACAGAAAGGAAGGGAGAGGGATAGAAAGTCAGAAACATCGATGAGAGAGAGAGACATCGATCAGCCGCCTCCTGCACGCCCCTGACTGGAGATGTGCCCGCAAGCAAGGTACATGCCCCCGACCAGAATCGAACCCGGGACGTTTCAGTCCGTAGGCCGACGCTCTATCCACTGAGCCAAACCGGTCTCAGCTGGTGGTGACTCTCGTGTCCAGGTGTCTTGCAGTGGGTTTGGGCTGTCCCTTGCTGTCACTTTCTTTGTCCCTGCCCTTTTTATGAGCCAGGATCTCTGGGCTTTGTGACCAGCCTCAGAGCTCCCCAATATCTCCTTGCTCTTCGTAAGTCAGCCACAGTCAGATTCTATTGCTGCACTCAAGACTTCTGGTTACCACCTGCCTCCACCAGACATTGTATTATCGCCATTTCCATCAGCCCCACCATCCAACATCCATCAAACTAGCCCCATAATCCTCACCGTCATCTTCCGTGTCACCATAGTTGTTACCTCAAGCACCAACAGCTTTAACCATCGGGCTCCAAACTGTATCTGTCAGGGGTTAGAGCAGGAAACAGAAACCCCCCTTGGTGTTTTTAGCAGGAAGGTATTCAATACAGGACCATTGTTGGAGAGGCTCAAGGAGTCACGCCGCCAGGAATGACCCCTAGAACTCTACACAAGTGACCCAGCAAGAGAGCCACTGCCTCTGGAGCTGAGCTGTGAATTCAAGAAGCTTCAATGCAGGGGTCAGGGCGCGGCATTTAAGAAGCTGCTGTCACCACTGCCCCTGCCTCTGGGCCAAACCGGAAGCTGGAGAGAATGCTGGACACCTGACACCAGAGAGCGGCTGCACAAACACCTCCTGTTATTGCAGCCTTGCTAGCATGGGCAGAAACAGCCAAAAGGAGGCAAGAAAAAGATGAAAAGCAATTAAAAAAAACAATAATAGCAGCAACAACCAACACTCACATCGTGCTTATTGTGTGGCAGGTACTGTCGTCTTGTGCCCCTATTTTACAAATGAAGCACAGAAAAGACTGAGTCTCACTTTAGCTCCCAATCTTGGCCTGAGTGAATCTAATATGCCTGCTCCACGTGCAAACACTGCGAGGGAGGGAACTCTATTTGTTGGCTTTCCAACCTTCCCGTCTAGGAGGGTGGGATGGAGGCTGAGAGCACAGCCACAGGGTCATCACTGCGGCCGTCACCTCTCCAGCAATGCTCGGATCTGCCACCACCATCAGCCATCACCTTAACCAGCACCAAGTCAATTACCAGCCCCGTCACCTCCTCCACGGACATCAAGATCTGACAGAGCTCTCATCTTTTCCATCACGTGACAAGGTCACCATCAATGTCATCACCACCACTGCCATGATTATCCCCATTACCTCCAGCCCCAGCAGCAGGGTGGTGTCAAGTGACCAATGAAGTCACTTCCTTGCCTCGGCTCTCCCAGAGCTAATTGCTTAATGAGACGGTTGTAGCTCTGAGCTGTTAGTTACCGGGCACGATGAGAAAATCTTCCCAGGCTCTGACAAGCCCCGGATGCTTTATACACTGGAGGGGTCTTCAGCTGTGAGTGTGAGTGAGAAGGTCCAAGGCAGGCCTCATCCATCCCCCCGCTTTTGTGGTGGAGAAAAGCAACATGGCGTAGTGTGTACAGAGGGCTGCTAGTCAGCCTAGGTCAACTCAGACAAGTGGCTTCACCTTTGTGGGTCTCAGTTTCTTCATCTGTAAAACGAGAACTATAAGAACTATCTTATAGAGCAGTGGTTCTCAACCTTCCTAATGCCACGTCCCTTTAATGCAGTTCCTCATGTTGTGGTGACCCCCAGCCATGTCACCACAACATGAGGAACTGCGTTAAAGGGACGTGGCATTAGGAAGGTTGAGAACCACTGTATAGAGGAATGCGGGGATGAATGATAATGTAAATTAAGAACTGGCGCCGAAACCGGTTTGGCTCAGTGGATAGAGCATTGGCCTGCGGACTGAAAGGTCCCGGGTTCGATTCCAGTCAAGGGCATATACCTTGGTTGCGGGCACATCCCCAGTAGGGGGGTGCAGGAGGCGGCTGATCGATGTCTCTCTCCCATCGATGTTTCTAACTCTCTATCCCTCTTCCTTCCTCTCTGTGAAAAATCAATAAAATATATATATTAAAAAAAAAAAAAAGAACTGGCTACAGTTTTCAGTGCCCAGGAAACTCTCAAATGGAAGTCGCTAATATCTTTTATTTATTTTATAAAACACTTATACAGGGTGATGTACAAGTAGGTCTACAATTATGAGCACACGAAACACAGGTAATTCTTGTATTATTTATTAATTATTGTACTATTTTCCATACGAACAACTATAAGTCTATTTCCGTCTCACCCCGTATAGTTCTCACTTTGTGCCAGGCATTAATTCTGAGCACTTTACACTTTTCAGTTCATCAGCTGACACTTCATGAGAAGCCTCAGGGATAGGTACCCATTGTACAGATGAGGAAACAGGGGCACAGAGAGGCTAAGGAGCTTACCCAAGGTTACACAGCTGGTTAGTGACAGAACTGGGATTTTGACACAGGGAGTCTAGCTGAAGTCTGAGCGAGAAGTGGTTGGACTAGGGACGGACAGGGTAGAGCCAACAGGACATACATATGGACTGGCTGTGACAGGGAGAGATGCCACATGGTTAATGCCTGTGAATCAAACTCCTGGCTTTTATAGGATTAACTGGTTACTTTCTGCTTGAAGAGTCCTTGGTTAGTCTGTGTTTTATTTTATTTTTTAAAACTTTTTGTTGTTGTTAATCCTCACCTGAGGATATTTTTTTCATTTATTCATATTTATTTTTAAATTTGAGTTCTTTATGGGTTAAAGTATTGCATCTGTCTCCTTTTCTCCCCACTGATCTCTCCCCAGTCCACTTATTTTTAGAGAGAGTGGAAGGGAGGAGGAGAGACAGAGAAACATTGATGTGTCTCACAATGATTGGTTGCTTCCTGCACTCGCCCGGAAAAGGGCGGGGAATGGTGCCCTTGACCAGAATGGAACCCTGAAAGCTTTAGTCAGAGGGCCTATGCTCTCTCCACCGAGCCAAACCGGCTAGGGTGGTTGGTCTGTCTTTGCTCACTGCACTTAGTAGAGAGCCCTGCACACTGTAGCTGCTTTGTGAACATTTGCTGAGTGACTGAATGAAAGCGACATGGCACTTGGTAGAACCTGCCCTGGTCTTCTGCTCCATGCCCAGTGCCTTTCCTTTCCTGCCAGGTTTTTGGTGAGGATCAGGAGAGACAGGGGTTGTGCAAGGGCTTTGCAAAGAGCAAAACAGAGCCCACAGATTGATTATTATCAAATAGCAGCTCAATAAATGCAACTCAGAGTCAGGGTAGCCTGCAAAGTGGACACCCTGCCAAGACAGCCTGGCCCATCCTCCTCTGGGGAGCAACCCTCCCCCCAGAGTCCCAGCTTGGAACAGCTGTGTGCAAAGGGTAGGCCTTCAGACCCCAGGGGCCTGAGCCAGCCGCCACCCCTCAGGGGATGCAACGCGGATGTGAAGGTGCTAGGACTCCAGGAAGGTCCCTTTTGCCTTCCTGGCAGCCCCTGCAGGCCTCACTCTAGGGGCACGCCTTCGGCAGGGCTCTCCTTCCCCTGGGCCAGCGTCCCCGGACCTTCACCCCACCTCATCAGTGCCCTGGGGCCAGTGCCTGCCCTGCCCTGAGGTCCAGGGTCTCCCTCCCAGGCTTTGGGGGTGAGAGTTATCCTTGGTGCTCTGTGCAGGTTTGCTCAGGTTGAACTGGGGCCCCTCTCTGTTTTTCTCTCCCAGCCCTTAACCAAGTTCCTAACTCTGTACCTATTTGTATAGTTAACTACTTGGTGGCTGCTCTCTGGGTGCAGGGACAGTGTCAGGAGATACCCAGGACCCGACACTGTGTTGGTTTGTCCAGCAGGCTCTCAAAAAATGTCCAATGAATAAATGGCAGCACTCTGCAAACTATAAACAGGGGGGATGGAAATGTTGAACTGTGACAGGTGTGCAATAACTGCTGTCTACACAGCAGGAGGCCTCCAGCACATGACTCTGGCTGGGTGGGGTGTGGTCTGAACAGCCTCCTCCCCACTCTGTCTCACCCCACCTCTAACCCCAGGACTTGGTAAGACTGAAAATAACAATAATAACAGCAGCTGTTTTGCCCATACTGCCTCATTTTAATCTGCGCAACAGAATCACGAGGTACTGGCATTATTCCTGTTGTAGAGATTTGGAAATTGAGGTCCAAGGAGTTCAAGGAATTTACCCATCTATAATAATAAAAGTGGATTATGCTAATTAGACCAGAGGACCTTCTGGCCACGGCAGTGGGGAGGCCGAGCAAGTCCCTTATACAAACTTTGTGCATCGGGCCTCTAGTAGTTAGTAAACGGTGGGGCTGGGACTCAGAGGGTTAGCAAGGATATTCTCCTGCTCTTCTCCTCACCTTTAAACTTTTAAATCTTCCCCGTAGCCATCTTGCCTTCTTCAGACTCCCTGCTCTATCCCCAGCCACTTTGAGCAGGTCCTCTCAGAGCCTCAGCATATCCATCTGTCAAATGGACACGCTAATCTCAGTCCATTTTGTATCAAAGGTCCATGAGGATGCTCTCTGTACATGGTCAACGGCTGGCTCAGGTGAGGCAGAGGTAGTGGAAGACACACAGGGATCGGCCCAGTGCCATCCTGAGGCGGAGTGAGTGTGAGTGTGTGCATGTGAGGGTGTGGGTGAGTGTGAGTGTGGACCCGCCTCCAGGAAACTCTTGGAGGTCAAGAAAAGTTTCCTCTGCTTCCAATGTGAAGGCTTCCAGTTTATTAATTAAAAAAAAGTAAAAAGTGGCCGAGACCGGTGTGGCTCAGTGGATAGAGCGTCGGCTTGCGAACTGAAGGGTCCCGGGTTCAATTCTGGTCGTGGGCATGTACCTTGCTTGCGGGCACATCTCCATTGTGGGGCGTGCAGGAGGTGGCTGATCGATGTCTCTCTCTCATCGATGTTTCTGACTTTCTATCTCTCTTCTTTCCTCTCTGTAAAAAAATCAATAAAATATTTAAAAAAAAAGTAAAAAGTGCTGCATAATGCATGTTATATTTTAAGTGTTTACACTTAACCAATGAATGCTTTTCATACACACAAACACAATGCAATGCAATTGCGCTATTCACAAGATAATTACAGGATTTATAGAAAATATTAATTCATGCTGCCCTGTGGGAGGTGTGGTTGGGTAATGAGACACAAGTTTAAAGTTGTCTAATGAGCAGCTCTGTGCTTCTCTCCACGGCGCACCTTTGTCACTATGCATTGTGTCCTCATTTGGGCTTCCCAGTGGCCATAGGACCCTGTGCCATCTGGCTCCCTCCTTCCAGGCATCCCTCTTCCACCCCTCCCCCCAGTTTCTTCACTGCTCCTTGAACCACAGCAGGCACAATCTTGCCCCCGGGCATTTGCATGTGCCTTCCCCTTTGCCTAGACATCGATCCCTCAGATATCCTCATGACTTACTCCTACCACCTCCCTGGTCTCTTGGCACCATCCTATTTAAAATTGCAAACCATTTCCACATTCCCCATTTCCCTTCCCAGCTTTAATTTTGTAGCCCTAGGACTTTTCAGTATCTCATACACCACACACATGCACACACACAAACTCACACACTATTGGTTTATTTGCTGCATCCTCAGGGCTTGTAACAGCTGGAACACAGGAGCTGCTTCATAAACATTTGTTGGAGGGAAGAAGGAATGACTGGCTGTATCTCAGCCTCCATCCTGTGCCCTCCATGGGAGGACCATCCCAGTTTTCTGACTTGGCTCCTTCATCTCCTGGGGGTCGGATGCTTGGACCCCCAGGAGTCTCCCTGATGCTGCCATCTCAGAGGTGCTGGCATAAACCAGCTGAATGCCGTGGTCCCCCCAGCACTGGGTCTCAGAGCATTTTCCGCTTGGATTCTGGGACCCTGATACTGGCCCCTGGTGGTCATCCCCCTGACGTTCATCTAGTGGTGGGGAGACCTCAGAGTTACTGTGTGCCAGGCCCTGTCTCATTCCATTCTTTTTTTTTTAAAATACATTTTATTGGTTTTTTACAGAGAGGAAGGGAGAGGGATAGAAAGTTAGAAACACCGATGAGAGAGAGACATCGATCAGCTGCCTCCTGCACGCCCCCCACTGGAGATGTGCCCGCAACCAAGGTACATGCCCTTGACCGGAATCAAATCTGGGACCTTTCAGTCCACAGGCCGATGCTCTATCCACTGAGCCAAACCGGTGAGTCGACTCTCATTCCATTCTTATTCCCATTTTGTGGATGAGGAATCGGAGGCACAGTCAAGAGAGAGATTTGTTTGCCATGGCTCACTTGATGAATTCCCTGCAAACCTCTCTTCCCCGCTTTACGTTCCTCATTGAGGCTTAGCATTCGAGTATTCAGCATTCAGGCTGTCCTCTCCAGGCACTTGCTCACGTGGCCTGCACCCGGAGTGTCTTTCCCCTTTCTTCCTGTATAGTCTCACCTCTGCTGCCTCCTCCTTCCCCAGGAAGCCTGCCGTGAGGCCCGGGCCAGGTCGCATGCCTCCTTTGGGCTCCCAAAGCTCCTGTAGTTCCCTCTGGCAAAGCACCAAGGGGAGATGAGGGTGGCAGGGTGGGGGAGACAGGAACCACTGTTGCCCGCTATCAATCAGCTTTACTAGGCTGTCAACACCTTCACGGCAGGGACTAGTTTGTTGTTAAAATCTTTTTTTAAAAAAATATATTTTATTGATTTTTTACAGAGAGGAAGGGAGAGAGATAGAAAGTCAGAAACATCGATGAGAGAGAGAGAGACATCAATCAGCCGCCTCCTGCACGCCCCACAGTGGAGATGTGCCCGCAAGCAAGGTACATGCCCCCGGCCGGAATCGAACCTGGGACCTTTCAGTCCACAAGCCGACGTTCTATCCACTGAGCCAAACCGGTTTCGGCCTGTTGTTAAAATCTTGAATCGCTCATTGATTTATTATTACATTCGTGAATGTTTACTGGGACCTATTCTGTGTTCTGAGATTTAGTTAGAGCTCTGGAGACACAGCAGCGAAGAAAACAGACGAGGTCCCTGCTCTCAGGAAGCCCAAGAAGTGGGAGACCGGCACTTGACCAGTAAATCAGGCCAGACAAACGACGGTTGGCGCTGTGCAGGGATTAGTAAGGATCAAGACAGGATTACAGGCGCTACCAGTGGCCCATATAGGGTCTGGCACCAAAAAACTATTGGAAGAGAGCTGAAAGGTCCCAAGGGCCACCTGCCTCCCTGTCCCTCTCTGTCCCTCTCCTGTCCAGCGAGAAGCCCTTCTGGTCAACTTCCTGGCTGTGTGGACCTCGGAAAACGCCTTCACCTCTCTGTGCCTCCGTTTCCCCATCTGTAGAATGGTATTAAGTGGTACCTACCTTTCAAAGCTGTTCTAAGAATTAGGCATGCTAACGTCCTAAAAAGGGCTGAGCACTGGACCTGGAGTACAGTCGGTGCTCAATAAACGGGAAGGGAAAGATGAGGCCGAAGAGGCTGAAGGCCAGGAATGCTGCAAAAGTGTTGGCTTGGTTGCCTCCGAACCTGGAACACAGGGTCTCTGCTCAGACTGGGTGGGCAGTTTCAGCAATGGCCACAAGGTGACGCCTGCATCCCAGTTATCAGGGCGTCAGCGATTAGCTGATGAAACTGTTAGGGGGCCAGCGAAGCAGATGGACTCGGGTGGCTCGGGATGAGCTGGGGTTGGGGTGGGGACTTGCAGCTACTTGAAATCCAGCCTCTCTCTCCCTTTGGGGTTCTCCTGGAGTTTCCCTGTTCGTGTCCAGGCACACCCGCCTTTCCCTTCAACTCCCCCAGCACTTGTGCTAAGGAAGTCCTGCTTCATGTCCACTTGATGAGGGGCTGCCCCCTCGGCCGCCTCCTCCCTTCCCTTCTCATTCATGAGCCAGGCAGGGGGAATGAATCAACACTTCCTGTGGGCCTGGCAGGGTGCGGAAATGACCCTGTTCCTGTATGTAGCATCCAGGAGGTGGTGGTGGTGGTGGTGGTGGGCAGGGGGGAGGTAGGAAGATAGGACTAGAAACTAAAAGAGGAAAATGGAAGACATGCAGTAGTTACTTAACATTTCCTTCCCATCTGTATGTTCAATACATACGAGATATTATCCTCATCTCACAGATGTGTAAACTGAGGCCCAGGAGTGTTCTATCCCAGGTAGACCCACCTGGCTTCCCGTATACCAGGCCCTTTCACCAGCAGTGAGGTGTGGTTCAAACTAATGATGCTCATAAATTCATTCAACTGAGCTCTGCAGATCCAGAGAGAAGCAGAGTGGCCCTGCCCGGGAGCTGGCAGTCTGGAGGA
Organism: Lasiurus borealis; assembly: GCA_004026805.1. Classification (NCBI taxonomy): domain Eukaryota; kingdom Metazoa; phylum Chordata; class Mammalia; order Chiroptera; family Vespertilionidae; genus Lasiurus; species Lasiurus borealis. The sequence goes on from PVJN01027750.1 coordinate 18,203, forward strand.
GGAGGCTGGCAGGGCAGCTTGTCCTTGAAACCTGTGCCGGGCACAGTGGGGACCCAGACAATGCTTTTGCTGGTGCTACCTGACAGGTGGGGGCAGAAGGGGAGGAAGGTGTGACTTTGTAGATTCCTTGGGAAACAAGAACCTGCTCAAGTATAATTTTTTTTCTTTTTTTTGAAAGATGTAATTTAAAAAATATATATTTTATTGATTTTTTACAGAGAGGAAGGGAGAGAGGTTGAGAGTTAGAAACATCAATGAGAGAGAAACATCAATCAGCTGCCTCCTGCACACCCCCACTGGGAATGTGCCCGCAATCAAGGTACATGCCCTTGACCGGAATTGAACCTGGGACCTTTCAGTCCATAACTAACGCTCTATCCATTGAGCCAAACCGATTTTGGCTCAAGTATAATTTTTAAAAAGGAAAAATCCTGGGCCCTAACCAGTTTGGCTCAGTGGATAGAGTGTCGGCCTGGTGACTGAAGGGTCTTAGGTTTGATTCTGGTCAAGGGCACATACCTTGGTTTGGGGCTCGATCCTCAGTAGGGGGCATACAGAAGGCAGCTGATCCAGATTAATGTTCCTCATCAATGTTTCTAACTCTCTATTCCCTTCCCTTTCTCCCTGTAAAAATCAATAAAAAATATTTTTAAGAAAGGCAAAATCTTGGCCCTCGTACAAATAAAAAGGAAACACATGTCAAAGACTTTCTTTAGCTCATTCACTGACAAGGAGCCAGCAAGATGCTGAAAATAGTTCAAATGAGAATTTGACTGCAGGTGTTTACATTCTCTTCTGGACAAAATTCCTTTGCACGGCTGTGAACAGTAATCACTTGCACTATCCCTCTCCCTTCCTCTTTGTGAAAAATCAATAAAAAATATTTTTTTAAAAAAAGATGAACAAGTTACCCCTATTCCTATGGAATTATAAAGTCAGTCAAAGTAGTAATCAATCTCACGCACCTTTAAAGAATCAAATCAGCAGCAGCAGATGCCTAGTGGGAAAAACCCTCCTCTGAAGGCAAAAGCAGGACTCTCTTTTTCCTTTTCCAAGGCTTTGTTATGTTTTCATGTCGGACCCCCTGGAATAAGTCAGGTAAATGCTGTTCCCCCAGAGAGACTACTCCCCAATCTTGCATCATCTCCTCCAGCATCTTTGTGACAAGACTCCTAGCTCTCTCTAGTAGGAGCCGGCCAGTCGGTGCCTGCCAGCAGATGGTGCTGCGGCAAACCTCAGCAGCACCAGGAGATATTCTGGGCCTGGAAGCTGAGGGGCAGCTCCCAATTTTTGACCATTGCCGGCTTCTAGGAGTTAGAATTTATGATTTCACGATTTCCCAGGGCCATTTCCCCGAGTGATTTCCCCGAGAGTCATTCACCGATTCAGTCCCATCAATCATGTCCCTGAGGGTCTCCAGCAGATGTATGAGCGTCAAAAAATCAGTCCTTGTCTTTGTTTGCCTGCCTTTGCTGTCAGGAATCAGTCTAAATTCTGAAATCTCAGGGTCTCTCTTCACCGCTGCCCTGGCTACCAGTGTGTCACTGGAAAACTCACCTCATCAGAGGTTGAATAAAGGTATTACTTCTATAACCTTATTTTTAAAATTTTTTTATTTTTATTGGTTTCAGAGAGGAAAGAAGAAGAAGAAGAAGAAGAAGAAGAAGAAGAAGAAGAAGAAAGAGAGAGAGAGAGAGAGAGAGAGAGAGAGAGAGAGAGAGAGAAGGAGAGAATAATCGATTGCCTGCCCCCTGCATACTCCGCCTCCCAATTGGGATGGATCCCACAATTTGGGCATGTGCCCTGAGTGGGAATTGAACCATGACCTCCTGGTTCATAGGTCTACACTGAGCCATGCCTGATCGGGCTATAATCTCATTATTCCCATTTTCTAGGTGGGAACGCAGACTCCTCCTCTTCTGGGGTTATCCTGGCTGTGTGTGCAGGAAGGCCATGCCTCCATCCATCTTTTTTTAAAAAAATATATTTTATTGATTTTTCACAAAGAGGAAGGGAGAGGGATAGAAAGTCAGAAACATCGATGAGAGAGAGACATCAATCAGCCGCCTCCGGCACACCCCACACTGGAGATGTGCCCGCAAGCAAGGCACATGCCCCCGACTGGAATCGAACCTGGGACCTTTCAGTCCACAGGGTGACGCTCTATCCACTGAGCCAAACCGGTCTCGGCACCTCCATCCTTCTTGCTGCACCCTGACAATGCTGAGGCCCAAGGATGACTGGGTACCACCCAGACCTCACCATTTCTCTGGTCTTCACACTCACAGAGGCTCACGGTAGAAAAAAGCACCTCCCCAGCTCTTCCCAGGTGTAAAAGTTCTCCAGAATGTAGTGGGAATAACTACAGACTGAACCCCAACCCCAATTCAGTATCAAGGTTCTCTGGAGTGACCTCACTTCCCTATTCAGCTGAGACTCCTGCTCTGGGATAGGGACGGCTGGCCCAGGGACTGGGATAGGGGACTGGCAGGCAGGGTCCCAGTAGGTCTGTACTGGGACACTGGAGTGGTGGTGGGTGCTGTGGTGTGGGGCCACCCAAGGGTGCCTTTATCCCCCTAGGATAGAGGTTCCCAGGGGGGGTTCTACCCCGGCTTCTTGGCACTTCTCTGCATGCTCGGCCCAGGACTGTGGGAGAAAACCTCCCATCAATGGGAGATGAGGAGTGAGGTTGGGTGAGGGTCCCTGCTCCACACCATGACTGTAAGTAACATCAGGAGGACAGAGGTCACCATGATGCTGTTGCCAAGTCCATCAGAAATGTCCCCAGAGAGGAATCTTTGGGAGAGAAGAGCGGGACTATTTAGGAAGTGGGCCCTGGGGTTAAAGGTCTCGAGCACCTTGGGCCTGCAGGCAGTGAGATGTGGCGGGGATGAAGTATAGATGGTGGAGTGGGAAGCATGTGGAAAACTAGAAGGCAGAAAAGAGAAGAATCATGAAGCCTCAGAGGCCTACCTTTCCCTGAGGGAAGCGGCAAGCCCAGACAGGCCGGGCGAAGTCCCCACGCGATGAGCACGCCTGGAGTCTCCCTTCCTTTCCCGGGAAGCATGCAGTCTGACTCAGCATTGTACCAACGGCCTGGACTTCTTGTTCTGAGAAATTGGGACACCCCTGAGCCACTCCTTCGGGACGGGTCCCTGGGTGTTTGCGGAAGGCAACACTTCCTCAGAGATGCTCTGAGAAGCTGCTGGAACTTCTGATTTGGGGAAGGCTGTGCAGCTGAGAACTGGGTCCCCTGTGTGGTCAAGACCAGATTTCCTGGCTTCTTCCTCACTAGGAAAAACTCAGCATGATGGCTTCCTTTGGATGGACAGGCACTCTGGGATGCTTGGACTTACCTTAGGGGGAAAAAAAGGTGGACCTTTGATTATCAGTATGGTGGGCACTCAGAAATCCTGGTACAGTGGTACCTCAAGATATGAGTTTAATTTGTTCCGTAACCTTGAGGTGTGGGAAACTATGAGATGCTTGAGTGGTGGTAAACTGGTGGGTCGTGTGCAGCCGGCCGATCCGAGAGATTACTCCTATTTCAAATGTTGCTTGTATTTCAAAGCAAAAAACGCTCACTCGATCGCTCGTATCTCAAAAATCTCGTATGTTAGGGCACTCGTATCTCGAGGTACCACTGTATTTTGAATATCAGGGGAGCTGTGAGTATTTTTTGGCTCCCAGGATGATGAAGCAGGACACACCCTAAAAAGACATGCAAGTTAGCAGCTCTTTCCAAGGATTTGGGAATCCTGCCCCCAATCTCCCATATAGGAGAAGGAAGGGGAGTCTGCATGGGTGTCTTTGGTGCCTGAGATCCCTTGAGGCGAGTCTGAGCCGCACACTCATCCTGTCATCCCTTTTGTGACTTCTTTCTGGAGATTTTCCAAGTCCAGCACTTTCTCATCCTCAGTTGTGTTAGTTACCTATGGCTAGGCCCCTGACAACCCCCAAACTGAGCCACAATAAATACTTATTCTCTCCCACAGCTTCTGTGGATTGGAATCCAGGAGCAGCACAGCTGGTGGTTCTGACTCAGGGTTTCTCATGAAGTGTGGTCAACATGTCACTTACAGAGAGATGGCGGCAGGAGGCTTGAATGCATCACTTCATGGGCTGCATCCTCACAACATGGTGGCTGGCTTCTCCATCCAGGAGAGTGAGGCTTGAAAATCACATACCATCTCTCCTGTCATATTCTGTTGGTCGCCCTATTTCATGTGGTAGGGGCCTATATAAGTGGGGATTTCTGGGGACAGTGGAGGCTGGCTGCCACACCAGCCTTCAGGTAAATCTCATACCCTGAGGTTCCCCTCTCTCCCAGAACTACTTAAGTCATCTTAAGCATCTATCTCTTCCATCCGCGGTGGGCTCTGTCTGAAGAGGCGTAAGATGATGCCCTGTACAGAACCCACTAATTTCCCATCAGCTCTTCCCCTTTGCTCCTCACTGATCTCCCACTTTCTGCATCTCAGCAGCAAGCCCAGCGACAGCACAAAATGTGTTTTCCAAGCTGCCACAGTTCTTCCAATAGCACCTTCAGCCTCTGGATGGCATCTCATGATTTCCTCAGAAAACTGACTAGACGTACCCATGTCCTAGGACAGTCCAGTTTGGGATCATAGAGACAATGTCAAACCCACTAACTCTGACCCCATCTCACTCTGCTAGCCTGTAGCAGTTAAGGTGCTTTTGGAAGCCAGGGGCTGAAGCTGATTCAGCCAAAAGTAGAATATATTGAAAGACTGCCAGAGTGTGTCACAGGATGGAGGGAAGCTGAAGAGCCAGGACCCAGGAAGAACAGGGATCAGGCAATCTTTAGAGCATTAACAGGGGGTTCCTGGCCTATCACTATGGAGCACAGCCATCAGTGGATTTAATACTAAAGTCCTCTGCCTCTCCTCCAATCTCCTGGCAGAGAGAATCTGATTGGTCCAACTGGAGTCAGGTGCCCACCCCTGGTCCAATCAACAACAAGTAGGGAAGGGGGCAGGTCGTAGAGCCAATAATATTGCTGAGGGCTGAGAGACTCACAAAAAGATATCTATTCGGGGAAGAGAATGAACGGTTCTATGCAGCAAAAAAGTAATTGAAATGTTAGGGAGCTCCAAGATCACATTGCATCCCCTTCATTCTAGAATCTTCCTGGGACTATGAGAAGCTCCTCACTTATTCAAGAAGCTTTCCTCTTGCTTATTCTTCCCCACTGAATACCCTGCCTGTAGTCTTACACCACCTTATGGGCTTCAAAGTCACTTCAAAATGTGGTTCAACAGCTTCCTGCTTCAGAATCTTCTGGGAAGCTGGTTAGAAATCCGGGTTATAGGGATTGGAGCTGGGACTCTGTAGTTAAACCCACTCCACAGGTGATCCTAACGCACAGCAAAGGGTGAGAAGCACCACCTTAGAGGGCTGCAGATGTAGCCTCATCCCCCTGGCTTGAGCCCCACAGGATGGTAGAACTCTCTGGGAGGCCACTTCTTCACCCCCATCCCCTCCTCTATCTGCTGACCATTTATTTGATCTTGTCCCAGCACTTTCTGGAGATTCTCATGCCCCTCTCCTTCTGCCCATGGGACATGCACCTTCTGTTCTGACCCTCACCCTAGTCCTCCTTCCCCCGCCCCCACCTTCATGTTCCTTCTGTTCTGATCCTCTCCAATACTCTTTCATATTTACATAAATAACCTGAAATACTTCCTTGAAGTTAGGTGATAAATAACAAAATAAAGGAATGAATTTAAATTATCCCCATTTCTAGGGTGTTATTAGTCCCTGTGCAGATGGGCCTAATGAGCATTGCACTAGGATGTCTAATTATCCTTAATAAGCTTCCAAAATTCATGGGGCATGAGAGGGTGAGGTTGATTGTTACCCAAATGACTCAGTGAATCAAGTCTCCTGGTATCTACACCCATCCATGTTGATTCTTGGCTTGACCATGTGACATGCTTTGGCCAGTGGAGTATCGACAACCATGACATAAACAGACATGATGAGTGCTGTGCTTTGAGACTTCCTCTTGGAATTCTCATGGAACCTAGCTTGGACTATCTTCCTTGAAGATAAAGGACTACATGGAGAGAGAGGCCTAGCCATCCCCACTGTCCCAGCTAAACCCAGCCCTCAGCTTTTCCTCTAACTCAGTGGTTGGCAAACTGGCTCCTGAGCCACATGTGGCTCTTTGGCCCCTTGAGTGTGGCTCTTCCACAAAATTCCAGACGGCCTGGGCAAGTCTATTTTGAAGAAGTGGCGTTAGAAGAAGTTTAAGTTTAAAAAATTTGGCTCTCAAAAGAAATGTCAATCATTGTCCTGTTGATATTTGGCTCTGAGTTTGCCGACCACTGCTCTAACTGAATGCAGGTGCACAAACAAGCCCTTGAAAAAACAGTGTAAGAATGCAACCAACCCACAGAATTACAAGAAATAATGTCATTGTTTTAAGTCCTTCATTTTGGGTGTTTTGTTATGCAGCAATAAACGGATCCGTAGGGTCATAATGCTAACCACGGAACAGTATTTCTGTGCCACAAATTCCATCTGATACTCTGTAGCCTCATAGAGAGCTACAATAGGAGAGCAAACCCAAACACAGTGATTTAAAATAAGATTGTTTCTCTTTCTTGAATTAAGAGGTCAGAAGTAGGTGGTTCAGGGCTGGTGGGATAACTCTGCCCACCCTCGAAATGGCTCTGGATGCAAGGTGACTGCTCCAGCTCTCGCTATCTTCCCACCAGTTAGAAGAGAGGAGTGAAGGAAGGGCATGTACATTCCTTTTAGGGGCTAATCCTGAATGCAGCACACATCACTTCTATTTACATTCCCTTGGCTTCAACTTGGGCAGATGGCTTCACCTACTGGGAAAAGAAATACAGTTTCTAGCTAGGCAGCACGTGCCAGCTAAAATATTGCAGGTTTTTTTTTTTTTAATTTTAAGAAAGGAGAAACTAAATATTTAAGAAAAATCAGCAATCAACACCACAGTCTGCCTCCTTGTAAGTATTCTCATCAATAAACATGAGTGTTCCATAGACTAATGTACTAATTGGTTAGGATGCTTTGGGCTGCAAATAACAATACTCAACTACAAGTTGCCTAAGAGTTGGAAGTTTTATTATCTTCACACTTGATCTTTGCCAAAGGAGATTATTATTAACTTAGGAGGTCTTGAGGTAGACATTTTTGAACCAATACTCTTTTCTTCTTTCTGCCTTCCCATCTTCTGTGTAGAGGGTCCCTTCTTCATAGCTAGAAGATGGATCCAAGCATTGTTATCCACAGACAAAAATAATAACAGCTACCAGGTGCCAGAACTGTCTAAACATTTTAGGTGAATTCACTCATTTGACCTTCACAGCAACCCTATGAGGAAGGTACCACTATTATTTTAATCCTGCAGATGAGGAACATGAGGCAGAAAGATCAAGTAACTTGCTCAAGATTGCAGTTAATCAGAGGCAGGTTCACACTTTTAACCCTGATTCTGAACCTTCCCCCACCCCCCTCTTTCTCGTTATTTATTTATTCATATTTTTTAAAAATTATAATTAGGTCTTTATTTTAAAATCTCATCTGCCAACTTAGCATTTTCCGCCAACATGGGGAGCAGAAGTCTTCACAATCTTTTGCTTAGGTGCTGCCTTTGTGGGAGCCTCAGGAGCAGCCATTGCTGTATTTTGAGTCGCTTGCTTAGCCTTTTTTGCTTCCTGAGCAGCCTTGATAGGTTGTTCTCGCTGAGCTTTCCTAACTTCAGGTTTCTGGTTCCTCTGGGCTATTATATCAGCAAGATGTGCACCAGTGATGGCCCTCCGGAGTCTGATTGCACGGTGGGTTCTTTTCCTTGGAATTTCTTCTGACTGTACCTTTTGGTGCTTTCTTCTGTAGGGGACATCCAGTTTACTTGCTCAGGCTTCCTCTTGGAAAGGAATGCCCACTCGCCTTTTGCATTAAGAAACTAGAAAACCTTCCGTTAGGTCCCCTGCTCGGCTGATCTACCACTGACAGGACCTCAGGAAGGAAAGCTGAGGCAGGGTTTGCCCTAACTCCCCATCTCCATTTATTAGAGAGGGAAGACCTTCCCAACAGCCCCCAGGAGATTGCTCAGTCTGCCTCATTGTCCAGGACAATGTCACATGCTTACCCTCTCCCAATCACAGCAGAGGGGAGTGGAAACACATAGAATTATCTGTGACCAATCATAAAGGCCCCTTACCTCCACCCTCTCACCTTAACAAAACAGACTTGTTTTAGCCTAGGAAGCTGGGGGCAAACAGTCTGTTCTGAAGGCGATGGGGGTTCCCAGCTCGCTGGGGGATGGCAATAAGGGTGCTCAGGCGCCACCTCACACGCTCCACCAGACTCCTGCTATTTCTCAGGCTTACAATCGTGTGGCTCTGGTTTCCTGCTTCTGCTGGATTCTAGCAGCTGTTCCCTTTAGTTTTACCTTGGAATGGACCCAAACGTAGGATGCATTTCTTCTCCCAAGAACCACGACGAGCAGGCTGGTCCCTGAGCCGAATTTCACTGCAGACGCTCGAGTCAGAAAGTGATAAGCGCTGCTCAGCACACAACTGAAAGTGGCGCTGGGGCATCCCTGTGGGGTGGCCACCAGATGGCCTTCATCCATCCTTCACCTCCCTCCCCTCTCCCTGACTGCCTGCTCCCCTCCCCTGGCTCAACTTCCGCCTCCCTCCTTCCTCACAGCTTCCCGCCACCCCATCGCCCCCATGGGCCTCGGGTGCTCACTCCTAACCCCAACAGCTTGAGCAATTTGGCCCTCCCCAGCCTCTGCTCCAAACCCAGCAAGGGCCTCCGAACAAAGGGACACAGGACACAAGTCTTTTACTTAACAGCGCGGGGTCTACTCTCCTGAGGGGGAAGCAGGGACATACATACCAGCACCACCCCGAGGGACTCCTCCAGGTGCATTGGGAATGGAGATTTCAGAATAAGCTGACATCCAGGAGGGCCGCCCTCCCAGTGTGTGCAATGCGAGGTACCCCCAGTTCACCGTGAAGGGCATGGTCAGAATCTGAGGAGGTGAAAGCAACTGCATTAAAAGAGACTGTCTTCCTGGGGTTTTATAAACTCCTGTCCCCCCACACTGGTACCTCTGGACGCCTTCAGGGGTCACCCCTCCTGGCCCGCAGGTTCTCAGCCTCAGAGGCTCCAAACCCTGCCAGCTTCCTTTGCGGAGCCTGGGAACGAGGGGTGTGTAGGAGGAGGAAGGAGGAAGGCGGCAGCCGGCCCGGTGCTGTGCGGAGTGAAGGGCTGTGAGAACGTGAGAACCCTGTGTGCGGGCGGCCTCCGGGCTGAGAACAGGAATGTGTCTTGTGCTGCTTTCCACTGTGTGCTGCTCACACCGCAGCCCGTCCCCCCGGTTGCTCCCGGGGCAGGGGAAGATGCTTTCCCTCCCTCGTCACTCATTTGGTTCGATTCCAGGTCAGAAATAAAGGCAGCAGCTGCGAGACATCGGCAGAAGCAGGACAGTGGCTGCGAGAACATAAGCCCTGGAAACTGGCAGACATCGCGAGGGTCTTCATGTAGCCCTTGCTCACACCCCCCATTTCTGGGGTGGAGATGGCAGT